>OU343218.1:38848814-38945194 GCA_910596185.1 Chrysanthemum makinoi | reverse complement strand
TTTTATACGAGGGTTTCAACCTACGCATAACTGTTTTAAGAGCTTTGGATCATCAAGTTTCACACTTTTGTGTCTTTTGGTGTTATTGAAGCTATTTCATCACACAAAAACTGGTTTAGAAACATATTTGGGCATTATTATTTTACGAGTAATCCTACGCGTAGCAAAACCCTAAAACTACGCGTAAGGATTTCCTCGGTTTGATCTTCGTTTTCGGTGTTTACTCCGTGTTTTCTTGCTTGGATAAGCCCTAAAATACGTCGACTTTGGATATCTTTTGCACTGTGAAGTGTAAAAGATCACTTGGGATAAAACCCTAAAATTACGCATAAGCATAAAGCTTACGCGTATAAATCCTACGCATAAGATTCATCTTACGCCTAAGCCTAGTCTTACGCCTAAGATAATCCTACGCCTAACTTTCTATACCTAACTTTGTGTCTACGCATAACTTTAGCGTCTTTTCCCTACTTACGCGTAAGCTAAATCTACGCGTAACTCTTGATTGTTACGCGTAACTTTGGTGTTTTTACGCATAAGTGCTACTTGGCTATTGTGATTTCTACGCCTAAGGATACTTCATCAACATAGGTTCATTCGACTACAAAGATCCAATTTTACCAACACAAGTTTATCAACATGTCACAACCACCATACTCTAACTATTTCCCTTACACTTATTCTCAACGTCAACAACAATTAAGTCCCCAACATCAACAATGGAATCAACAACAAGCAATTTATCAACAACAATTTAATCAACAACATACTCCACAACTTGCTGCAATTCCACAACCTCAAATGGTTCAACCACCACCAAGTCTTCAAGTTCAACCCTACACAACCGAATTCAATCAACATCCATCAAGGAACACTATGAAGGAACCCACTTGGTTTGCAAAGATGTGTGAAGCTTTAAGCAGCCAACAATCAATTCATGAGGCTGGATCACTTGATAGACCTCCAATGCTCACTCCAGGAAACTACGATCAATGGGTAATAAGGTTCTTTAGGTTTTGTGATCTGAAGAAGCCACATGGAAAGTTCTTAAAGAAGGTTATATTGGAAGGTCCATTTGAGATGCCTACTGTCATTGTACCCGGAGATCCAAATGCTATTCCACCGATGAACAAACAAACATTGCTATGTTGCAAGACTTGAATCCTCAAGAACTTCTACACTATGAAGCTGATGAACTTGCAATGCAATACATCCTCTTAGGATTACCTAACCCAATTCTTCGAAGTGTTGATGCTCAAAAGACTGCAAAGGAAATGTGGGATCATATTCATCTTCTTATGGAAGGCTCTGTACTCAATCAGGAGGATTTGGAATCCAAAATTTACTTGGCTTATGAACATTTCATGATTGAATCTGGAGAGACACTAGAGTCCTATCATCATCGTTTTTTAGACATCATCAATGATTTGGATAAACACAACATCATCATGCCAAGAATCGCAGTGAATACTAAGTTCCTGAGTAGTCTTGGTCCTGAATGGGAGAAGTATGTCATTTTTCTTCGTCAAGCGAAGAATTTGCATCATTCTACATATGGATTGTTGTACGATTACTTAAAGCCTCATGAAAAGGAAGTTGATAGGGAAAGGATTCTTCGTGCTCAAATCGCTCCAACAACACATCCGGAAAATCAACAACTTGCCTTATATGCTCAAACAGCTTATTCTCCTCAACCAAAGAACTCAACCAACTGCTACAATCACATCATATGATCCTTCACAGCCTCACTCTCAAACTCAATTGGTTCCATACAACAACAACAATGCTTAAGCACTTGTCGCTGACGCTAATGAGGAATGATCCGTTCGAAGCACCGCAACAAGGATTTGCTATGATTGCTAATGCCTTTAGCCGTTATACCAACAAGTCCAACAACCGTGATTCGGTCCTCATCTAACACAAGAAATCAAGCTGTTGTGAACAATGGATGAGTTGAAGTTCGTAATCGTGGTTATGGTCGTCCGATGGGCGGTGGTCAAGGGTTTAATGCTGTGGGTAGGAATAACAATAGAGCTCAAATGGTGGAACAGGAAATGCTCGAATGGGTTGAATTGTCTTCGATGCTACAACTGCAATGAGAAGGGACACCTGGCTAATGCATGCCCAAAGCCAAGGACTAGGGGCCGTGCTTATTTCAAAGAGGCTCTTCTTTTGGCTCTTAAGGATGAAGCTGGTGGAACTCTCACAGACAAAGAACAGAGCTTTATGGCAAATGCAGACTCAGATGATGATATGGAGGACTTGCAGGCCAATGCAGCTGTTATTTTGATGGCTAATATGCATCGTTACACATGAGTGACACAGTGCCCAGTATGATATGCTGATGGCTTGTCTCAGTACCTGAACAAACCATGTTTATCTCTGATCTCATATCTCCGCCAACATCTAAATCCGACAAGGCTCCGAATGTTCAAAATGAGTCGTCCACATCTCATTCCGACGATTTTCAACTAGACTCCGTCGTTATATTTGACGATCAAGATGACCTTATGGTTTCTTTTGATACTCAAATTGACTCCGTGGTTATACTTGAGGATCAAAGTAATGATCATGTTGTGACTCACGTTGAACACACCGAACTTTTGCCTCCTCCATATTTTGCTCGTTTAATACAAGACCAACAGACCATAGAGGAAAATTTTCATGCCATTAATCAGGACTTGAAAAGCAAAAATGCACTGTTAACCAAGGATTTTGAATGTTTACAAAAGCAACTCAACTTTTTCAAAACTCAAGAAAAACGTGAAAACGGTTTTGAAGCAGCCTTTGCCAAATCTCATCAAAACGAAAAATATTTATAAAGACAGATGCGTGATCTAGCCGCTTCGAAGAATGCTTTGTTGTCCTGAAATAGAACAATCAAACATGAACATAAAAAGCAAATTAACGCTCTCACCTTGGAAAATCAAAAAGCTAAGGCTGAGTTGTTAACTTGTCAAAAACAGTTCTCTGCATACAAAAAGCATTCAAAGAAACGAATAGATGATCATCTTGAAGAAATCATCGGCTTGCAAAACAAACTTAAAGAGTTTAAAACTGTTGTTTACAAACATGGCGAGTCGGTCACAGCCATTGAAAAGTTTACTTTAAAACCCAATCCAAATGGATATGAACCGAATCTTGCTGATTACAAACCTAAGCTTTCAACCAAAGCATTCAAACCAAATCCTTAAGTTTCCAGTGCAGAATATTAAATTGATAATTTTGTTATGAGTGTTGTTGAATATCATCGACAAGAGGAATTAGATGCAGAAGACGAGAGTCGATCAAAATTAGAATAAGTTGTTTACAACAAACCTTTTAACTATTCAAAAGCGGTCACTTTCGTCACACCAATGAATTCTTCCAACACACCAAGGATTATCATAAAAACGTCTGAGTCTTCTAATGACAATCCCAAACCAGATTATGCACAAACTTATGGTCCTTTACCTTCCATCAGTGAAGTATACTCAAAACCTGAAAATCGCAAAATTCTTCGATATTTTGACCTTTTCATGGCTGACCTCAAAACTTTACAACATGAGATAGAATATCATTCTAAAATCAAAGTCCAACACTTTCAATCGCTTTAGCGCGAGAACAAAGAGACATTTTTCCGAAAAATCTTTTACCAAATGTTAAAAATTTGAAAAGTTGTGCATTGTCTTGGGAAAGGGACTTTCATAAGGAACTTGGATTGATGAAGGTCGCTTTCGAGAAAACAGAAACATCTATTTCTAACACTGAACGTAAAAAGAAACTGTTGAGAAAAGATGTTGATCGACTCTTGGAAGATGTCATCTGTGCTGATGTCCATAATGCTGTGTTATTGAATTCTTTGTCATATGCATTTTGTTAGGAATTAGAAAATTCCATGTTAAAGTGTCGGTCACCCCAATTATAATTCTAGCATATGTTAGCTCGTAGACGTGTCGTTTGTTACATTATTAAGTAGTTTATTTGTTAGTTTGTAGCGTAGTTTAGTTTAGAGCAACACCGTGGAGGAAGGACGGGTCTTTACCCACTGTATACCTGATCCACAAGCCGATAGGAGGTCGTGTATTTGTAAGTATAAATACCCCTTCCATCCATGGAAGGGGTGGTGCTTCTCATTAATCTAATATTCCATACTTTGAGTAAACCTCTAGCAAGAACACCCTCTCTCTCTCAACTAATTCTCTCTCTAATGTCTAACATGTATTTTGATCTCCCAAGACCACCCGAATCATCAAACACATAAAAATAACGATCCTACAATTGGTACCAGAGCCAAGGTTGTGCTGTTTGTAATGATTCGAATGGTTTTTATATGGTTTTTTTTGTGTTTAAGTGGTTTTGCGTGATTAATTTTTTAAAACAGATTGGCTGTTGGTTTTTATGAGGTGATAACATGTGTGGTTTTATTAGTATGAATCTGGTTTTTTATGTGGTTTTGATATTATGAATCTGTTTTTGATACTCGTATGGTTTTATATGAATCTGCTGGTGATGTCTTGGTCATGTTCTTGCTAGAGACTTGGTCATGTTCTTGCTAGAGACTTGGTCATGTTTATGTCCAGATTCAGGGTTTGGTCAAATGTCACATGGTCAAATATTTGTCCAAACAGTTATGTACATCTCCTTTCATGTGATATTTTTTGTACTAAAAGTGATATTTCAAGTGGTCAAACAGCAGTTAAATTAATAAGTCGTCTGGTCATATTATTCGAGGTCATAATGGGTCAAAAGGATGCATTTTTACGTCATAGTTTCTGGGTTTTGCAACTTGGTCAGAAATATTGGTCATTATGGTTCTTCCTAGCGACTTGGAACAAGATGGTTCCTCCTAGCGACTTGTGTATTCCTAGCGACTTGTTATTTAACAAGTCGTAGCGAGTTGTTAAAGTCAAATGGCTAGTGACTTGCGCGTTTAAAAAGGGTAGCGACTTGGATTATAATGTCTAGCGACTTGGTTTGAGTATTTGGCTAGCGACTTGGTTTGAAAACAAAGCTAGCGACTTGTGTAGCGAGTTGACTATTTAGTCAACTCAAGTCAATAGCGACTTAGCTAGCAACTTGGCTGATAAGAATATGACAACAGAAAGGAAGAAGGAGAGTTTGACCATGACCTCACAACCTTAACATCAATACAGTACTGAACATATACCACAACATATACAAAAGATCAATATTCATCTCGACCTCAGTCATTTGCCATCATTGGTCCAAGTAAATTTTAAACGACAAGACTCCAAGCTTAAACAGATCCTATGCTACTACAACAACAAGTCCTCAGTTTCTTGTGCTTATTGAAGACTCATCTACAATAAACACAAATTTTACAAATCTCAGAATACTCATGTAAACCCTAAGCACATCCGCACCTCAAGGTTAAATTACATGACATGTTTCCTCATTGATCATGACAATCAAGACTCAAATGATTTGCAAAGAAGAACAAAAGATCTCAGTCTTGTTTCTTTTGTGTGTGGTTTATCAAAACACATAGACCTTAACTGATCTATACACAAAAGAATTAACATCATAGATCGACCCAAACTTAATTGTATAAACATGTCAACAATCTCAGCCTTGTACTTTATGTGAATGGTTTGTCAAACACATAGATCTTAAATGATCTATTCACATAAGTACCTATGCCTCATAGATCTTGGTTTTAATGATAATATTCGAAATATTGAAGAAAGAACAAAACCAAAAGGGGGTTTCATTCTCCTTCATGATTCGGTCAAATGGGAGAAAACGAATGTAAATGAAAAGAAATACCTACCGTGATGGTGTGTTGATCTCAAAGTCGGACTCAAACACAGTCACGTACCATCCCTGTGGTTTATTCATGTGAGGTAACTCGAAGCCATCCCTGTGGCTGAGAAAAGTCCAAACCGTTTGTTTTGTGAAGAGAAGATATAAAAAGGAGGCGGACTCAAACTATGAAGTAATATTAGGGTTTGTTTGAGTATGATTTTGTGAATGTAAAGCTGTGACGTGAGAGGCGTATTTGTTGTGAGAAATCTTAGGTTTTTGAACATGATTTTGGATGATGAGATCCGGAAATATTTAGTGCGTTATTTTTTTTGGAGAGAATGGGGGCGGATATTATAGAGTTTTTAGGGTTAAGAACGTCTAAGTATTGGTAGTGAGTATCATGTATGCGTTATATAACCCCCGAATTATTAGGGTTAATCCAAGTATGGATCGTGGGTTTTTCTTGTTGGGCCGTCTGGAGTTAAACATGGACCGGACTTGGATGTTGAATCTGCATGGACTATTTGTGACTTTGCACTGTGCTTAATTATATAGAGATTATTAGACTAAGATGTTGGATTTTCGTTTAACTTGATCTCTATAATACAGATTTGGATGCTGGATGCTTAAGTATTATGTGTGTTCGATGTCGCATTTTGTGATTGGAAATGGGCTGATGGTATCTCTAAAATCTATCGTATGGGATTTTGATCGATGGGTTGTGATTTATTAAAACTGGGTCTCATGGTTTTTTTATGTTGATCGAATGGACATCATTTAACATTTAAGAGAATGGGTCGTGAAGTATGTTCTTAAGTTCATGTGATATGGTGAAAGTGATATTGTGAGATTTGATTTTAATTACCAAACTAGGGATTTGATTATTTTAGGATCTGTATCATACTTTGATGGGCCGGATTTAATTATGTGTTCAATTGAACTGGGCTTAATGGCTTTTTTTTATCAGGTCTCATGGGCTTATACGAATGAAATGAGCTTAAGTAAAAATTGCAAGTTAGATGTTGGGCATAATATTATTATTATGGACCGGGCCTTTTCGTGCTAATTGAATCAGGTCACTTTTGAGTGGTGACATGTGATATTTGATTTATTTATGGCCCGTGCCTTCATCGGATATTGTTACATGCTCTAGAAATTTGGATTTATGGTTTAGTAATTTATGGAATGCGAGTTGTAACTAGATGATGTGATCTGACAATGAGATTCTTTGGGGTTTGAGTTTTGGTGTGATGATGAGATTCGGTGGGTTATGAGGTGTGGTACTTTGGTGTACATATTTTCACAAAGGAATTATGTCTCGGCTTGAATTGGATATTAAACAAGGTTGACTACAAGATTGTTTGGACGGTATCTATTATTTGACTTTGAAGTGAGATTTTCCAGGCGTGTTTATTTATTTCGTCTTCTTGCTTTCTACTTTGCCGCGAAGATGACTTGTTTGGGCATTTATTGAGGGTGATAAAGACTTGGCTATTTGGTTACGCTTGTGATTCTTTCTTGCTTAACCCACAACGTAATTATCACTTCGGTGTCTCACTCAGTTGAGAATGTCAAGAGGTTTTGTACATTGGGTACACCGTTTCTTTTTTCACAAGGATTAGTACAAGGTTAAGAAACAAATCTGGAGAATTCTACTTCATGATCAAATTTGGCATATCGGGTTTACTTCACCAAGTGGTCACAGAAATAGCCGACAGAATATGTGAATGATGTGTTTACCATAGTGTTTACTGGATGGGTGATGATATTGTTGATGCTGGACATTAAACATTTGATGAACCGCTGCATGTTCCCCTAAAACAAGATATTCACCGAAACCAAAGTCGTTATAACACATTCAAGCTGACATTGTTTGCGGTTTTGTCTTGATTTTGTAAAATCCCGGGAAAGAACCTATTTCTCGGTTTAAATCATAGACTTGTAAAATCCCGTGACAATGGAAACATCCTGGTATTAGTAAAGTGCATTTCTGGATTTATCTTACGGTTTATTCTTGGTTTTGTAAAATCCCGCGAAAGAAACTATTTATCGGTTTAAACCATAGAGTTGTAAAATCCCGCAATGATGGAACCATCTTGGAGAAAGGAAAGTGTATCTCGAGATCTCTTATTTGATGCTGGTGCTACTGTTTCTGTTTCGAAGAAGGGATAAAAGGGTGTACTTCATGAATTGGATGTGTGTTTGGATTTTCGTCATGGCGGTTTGGTTACTTCAAAGTTTTACGGGGTTATGCTCATTAAACCATGGTCGGGATGAAACCATTATCAAAGTTCGTTTAAATGTCAAAGAAGGCTAGATTTGAGCAGTTCAGAAGATGTGACAACGGCGTTAATTCAGTATTATTTATTTGAGGCTGAAGTGAAATATCACGGGCGAGTGTACTTAGTATCTGAAGGTATCGGGGATGGATGGATGAAGATTCTTCAAGATCCTTGTTCAAGCTTATCATTAAAAATGAAGACTTGGAAATCTAGTTATTGATTGGGTGACTTTTACCTCTTCTTTTACCACTTGGGGGAATTGGGCTCTTATCACCTCAAAATAACTATCACTTAAAGGAGTTACGTTGTAGTGCTCAGTGTCACATTCAATTGTGGATTTTTAAGAGGTGATATACGTCTTATACTCGATGGTTGGTTGGTTGAAGAGTATAGAGTACTTAGAGATTCAAATGGGCATGAAGTCTCGGCACCGCTCTTTGTTACATATGTGCAAGTTTAAGTCACGAGTTCGGGGTATTTTACTTCAGGGTCAAATTCATCATATTGGTTTTTCTCCATCAGCTGTCACTACAAAGAGCCTACTGAATGATAATGGGGTTGATTACATGTTTTGCTAAGAGAGTTGAAAAGAGGGAGATTATGACGTTTGAACACAACAGTTCAAGCCTCGTACTCTAAAGAAAAGAAATGTGTACGTTTCAGTGCGCATTATCTTCCGAAGAAGAGAAATATTCTTATGACGTCTGTTCACATCAGTTCAGGCCTCGTACTCCAAAGAAAAGAAAAGTGTACGTTTCAGTGCGCTTTATCTTTGAAAGAAGAGAAATCTTCTTATGACGTCTGTTCACTTCAGTTCAGGCCTCGTACTCTAAAGAAAAGAAAAGTGTACGTTTCAGTGCGCTTTATCTTTGAAAGAAGAGAAATCTTCTTATGACGTATGAACACAGCAGTTCATGCCTCGTACTCTAAAGAAAAGAAATGTGTACGTTTCAGTGCGCATTATCTTCCAAAGAAGAGAAATCTTCTTATGACGTCTGTTCACATCAGTTCAGGCCTCGTACTCCAAAGAAAAGAAAAGTGTACGTTTCAGTGCGCTTTATCTTCTGAAGAAGAGAAATCTTCTTATTATGACCATTCTCATCAACATGCTTCATACCTTTTCCATGCGCTTCAGTCATCAAGTGAACCGGGCTATCACTGATTTTTTTCTCATTCCACGTGCTCGATTATAATGAAGATGGCGACATCATGCGCTTATTTTGCGGGAGAGAAGTGTGAATAGAACATTCGGATGATTTTCACTTATTTCGTCAAGAATGGCATCTCCGTATGCAATTCTTGAGGGGGAGAAGAAGTGTGAATTTTTTGCATTGTTGATATTTGAGAATATAAATGGTCATACGGCTCTAAACTCATGTAAGAACCGAGCTTCTTCTTATCGGGTCATCTTCACATGGAGTTTTTCTCTTCTAAGAGCCGTTGGTTGACATCTTCACTCGGATTGATGAGTTTATCGACAAAGTGCTTCCGGTTAATGCTTCACGTATACATCAACATGATGATTCCGAACAATCTCTCTGTTCTTGTTTGATGTGATTGGTAGTTTGGTGTTACCATCTTGTGTGTTCGTTGCGGCCTGATTGCTGATTTCCTTGATGAACATCTTTCTGTTCTTGTTTGATTGGGAGGGATTTTAGTTAAGGGGATTTGCAAGATGTAAGTTAATTGGGATGCTTTTTGATGGGATGCTTTTTGGTGTGAGTTGAAGATGTTAACTATCTATACCCCAACTGGACAATCTTGAAGAAGGTCGAGTCTACAGTCGGTTCTACATTCTCTACTACATGCTAGAAGACTAAAGACGAGTTGCATTTAACGATCTAAAGACTTCTTCTTACTCAAGGCATTTATCAAAAAGATTGTCGGTCTAGGGGAGAGCACTAATTGGGGGAATGTGATATGTCAAATTTAATCCCCAATTAGACTTGCTCACATTATTCAGCATGTTGATTCTCACAAAGACTTCAAGCGATCTTCTCAACAAATTTCTAGTATACGGGCTTACAATGAGTTGCTGATTCTGAAGTGTCTAAACCAGCAAGGGGGAAGGAGACACACATCTATACGCGAGTAATCTTGACGAGCTTAATACTTCTAAGTGATTGAAGATATCCCAGGAAGACTATCGTCATTACCGCAGAGAAACTCAAGATTTGACTCATGGCGTTCAGTGTTTTTTATTCCAACTATGTGGGGGAAGAGATGGAAGAGTTAGTTTCTGATGATAAAAGAGGTACACAAGTGTGTGATGATGCTATCGCATTCATCAGAGGAGAGAGATGGTGTACATTGGGGACACTCATGCTGTCTCACTTGAGGGCTTAATCAGTGATTCAGAGATATAATCACTTATTCCGGAGTTGACATCCGCAGAGATTGTCACCCGCAGAGATAATCAGTGATTTGGCCTGCTTCTTCAATGTTATCGGTTTTTCTCTCTTAGGGCATTCGGGTACTTCGGGTTCTTGAGCTTCATACACTTTCTTCAGGGGAGAGAAAAGTATACATCGGGGTTATTCTTTGGCTATTGGACTTAATCTGCTACTCGATGGTATAAGTTTCTTTGTCTTCGGGTATGTGTATTCGGATTCGTGAGCTCTAGTCTAAGAGACCGACCTGCAGATCAATTCAACTACGTGGGGAAGTGGTCTCTTGACACCTTTTGGAATGGATAGCCGACTTCAGTGGCTATGAAATTTGAGAAGATTATTTATGAGTGGGATGATACGCTGTCGTTCTTCTTCTTGATGATATAACCCCGAATGGAGATCCTCGATTATCGTCTTAAATGGAGCAATGAGATTTATGATAATGGTGTGCTTCTCTGTGCACCTGGCTAAGGCAAGCTTGAAATAGAGCTTCGAATCTGCTCAGCTAAAGGATTTTCGGTTTGGGGGGGGAAGCTGCCAAAGTCTCACTTTCAGATGGTCCAATTTCTTTCTTCGATTCAAGAGCCCTGGAAGCTTTGGTGGTGAATGTTTAAGAGTTGATGACTTCTATCTTCTACGACGTGCAGCTTGATATCCTTATCTCGGTACTCGTATCATCATCTTCTTTTACTATATCATCTTCTCTATCTTTGTATATATTTATCAAAAACAAAATACAAAAATATAAAACCAACAAAAAGAAAATAGAAAATTATAAAACCTTCAAAAACCCATAAAAAAAAATAAAAAAAAAAATTCAGAAAATTTGAAAAAGACCAAAAATATGTTTTTCTATGACATGTCTTCTGGTATCGATAACATCTACGGTCTTAGAAATGTCATTCAATAATGGCACCGGACTTTAGATGAAGTTCGAGCAGGAGGTGTAAATATTTCTTTCTAAACATGTCTCAAACTATGGCTTACAGTTATTTCAGACTGTAACCCGCGCTTCAAATGATGGCTTGCAGTTACTTCTGACTGTAACCCGCGCTTAAACCATGGCTTGTTATTATTTCAGATAGCAACCCGTTTTTCAAGAAAGGAAAGTGCTGAACTAAACATATTTTCAAAAATATCGTGCACTTATCCTAAAAACAAATTTGAGGAAAGTATGTCGAAGGACTGCTGTTCCTACACAAATGTTTTTCCGTCTAAAATTCTTCAGAAAAATATTTGTTGTATTTCAAAATGGTGGAAAATGAGTTGCTTGAAAAATCAATCAGAATCAGAGTTTTCGTAAAACTTGAAAACTCAATCAATGACTTCAGCGCTTTTAAATCTTTTATAAAATGAGTCATTGATTGAGGGGGAGAATGTTTTCAAATCTATATCATCTAACGATCTTTCTTAATTATCCTACGTGCTTAATTAAAAATGATATTTGCCTGTGTCGAAGGACTAGGAATTTAGGATATGATTGTTAGGTTTAGATGATTAGAGTTTGATTAACACCTAAACCCCATGCCTTATATGATCTGATTGTTATGTTGAATTGACTTTAATTAGTCGATTATTGTTTGGGTGATGTCGACCACCATATATCTGTTTGTGTTCACTAACGTATGCAGGTATTTTGGTATAAGAATGTTCCCGATCCGGATCCCACATAATATGATGATTGGATGCCGAAAGGAAAGGGTAACTATTTCTTGGGTTGACAAATGAAGAAACGGAGCTTAATTGGACTTCAATGGAGAGTTGGCATAAATGCAACGTAAGAGGTCTCACTGCATCAGCAGATGGTTTTCTTCTAAGTGATTGAAGAAACGAAGCTTAATTTGACCTCAGTTGGCATTCAAAATGCAACGTAAGAAGAAGTCTCACTGCATCAGCAAATGGTTTTTCTTCCAAACCCTACAACAACAACGGAAGCTTCTCAACCACTAACGTATCTTTGTGCAGGATACCATTTTTAAACAATTTTGAATAATTTGATTAAATTATTTTGAAAATGGAAAAATATTGTTTTGAAAATAAATTGAACTAAATCTTTGAAAATCACCGGACTTCATATTATCAAAACCTAAGTCACTCAATTATTGACTTCTGTCATGGATTGAGGGAGATAGTGATTTAAAATAAAATATTTTCAAATGATATTTCTTCACAAAAGTTCCGCTTTGTACGTTAATAAGTGGTAATCTAAAGATTTAATGTTATGTCATGGTATGATTTTTCTTTTGAATCAAGGTCTTTCAAAATGAAATATTTTCTGTTCTTGTTTGATTGTGAAATTGTTTTATTTTACTTAAAGATCTCATAAAACAATCATACCTGATACTAACAATCTTTAATGTCTTAAAATGGTCCTTATCTGTCATTTTTTCAAAGTTAAATCAAGCCACGTCTTTCCCCAAAATCTTTTAAATGATTTAAATCCATTGGGATCACAAATCTCAAAAGGTTTGAAATTTTGATCGGGGTAGAGATCGTGAGTTAAATCTCTTATCTGTTTGTATGGAATTGGTTTTAGTCCTTCAAAGGCACTCCTGCCTCCATGTGCCAAACGATTTCAAATACACAATGCACATGTTGAGGAGGAGGATTTATCCAAAAACCAGATGAGTATTTAAACAAGGCCACATTTTCTCCCATGTTTTCTAAACCTAATTAAATCACTTGGGATCCAAAATCTCAAAGGGTTTGATATTTTTGATCGGGGGAGAATTTGTGATTTAATAATGAAATTTGATATAAGGTGATCGTTTTGATTTAATTGTGCAGGCTGCTCTCTCATATGTGCTAAAAGCTTTCGAATCTCGAAGCACATATTGAGGGGGAGCATAACTATCGAGGTACAAAAAGTTTTTTTGAGATTTATAAAGTACCTTGATTGAGTTATCAAATGGTTTTCTTAATGGATTTTGTGATCGTGGATGTGCTTCAAAAGAACTCTTTCCTCTATGTGATAAAATGATTTCACTTATCCCATGCACATATTGAGGGGGAGAATTTTACCATGAAAATCAAATGGCTTTTTCGTATGAAAATTGTGATCAAAGAAAATATTTCGAAGTCCTCTTGCCTCCTTGTGCTAAACAATTTCTAAATCATACGCACATGTTGAGGGGGAGGTTTTCTAAATGATCAAAACTATTAAGGTACAAAATGCTTTGATCTCGTATCACAAGTACCTTGATTGTTTTTCCAAATGATTTTTCAATTGGTTTTAAGGAAGAATGAACAATACCAAAAGACCGACCAATTTACTTTATGCATGGTGTTATAAGGATGGTTAGGTTAGGTATTCGTTCCCACGATCCGCCAGAACCGGAGGGATCTACCCAGGGACAATCCACTAGATAGTGTAGAGTCCTTAGGTATATTGAAAAAAGGAGAAAAATGAGATATGGGAAGAGTGCGGACTGAAACAGAGCTAGTACTGGAATAAACCCAACAAGGTTCTAGTAATGAAGTCTCGGTAAGCACTGAAGGGGTTGAAGAATGAAAAAGAATTGAATGTGAAAAGGGTGAAAAGAAATAGCCCTCCAATAATTCAACCTTAGGGCAGAAACCGGGTTCAATACATATTCTACTGGTGTTTACTAAGGTAACACTGGTATTGAAGACAAGACATCATGGACCCAGTGATGCACTGCACTACAACTTCCCAAACTACTCAAGTTCCTCTTAAAAGGACTTGTTTCATTCTCACGGGGAACCTACATAATCTATCGACTTTCTTTTAGAGATTGTTGATATTGAAGAAGGAGACCCTCTCCCTAGTCTCCGGCATAGGAACCAAATGTGCACAATTGAGTCTAGAGCCAAGAGATCATCCACTATATCTCATTAGGACACAAAATTCTTGAAGACTTGCTGTTTCACACAATGTGGAAAGTAAGTATATATTAAGAGTCCTACGCATTATCCTTGTGGTATTGCCAGAACATCTGAGTGATATGTAAAAATATTCACAATGAAGATGGAAATCCTTCTAGAGCCAACATCAAACAAGCTCTTGGTGGGTGACATGTGAAATCTTGCAAAAGATCAAGCTTGTGACAACTGGATAGAAACAATGGGGCGATTCATTCTTGAATCAACCTTGCTCCAGGAATGGAATTGATGAGTACTTTTGAAAAACCATTCGATGTGCAAATCTTCTTTTCTCTAGCACGTCGAATGTGTATTCATTTTCAAACACAAAAAAGTATCTCTGATTGAAAATACTTTTAGAAAAACCGTTCGATGTGCGAATCTCTTCTTTTCGCTAGCACGTCGAATGTGTACTCATTCTCTAATACAAAAAGTATTTTGATTGAAAATTGATCTTTCTCATAAAACCTTCGTCGTATTGCAAAACTCTTTCTTCAAGCATTACGCGATTGTTTTTCAAATCATTTTTCATCAATCAGTGAATCTCAATTCGCTGGTTCACTCACTCCGTGTTGTCTTCTTTGAGACGTTCCTGTTTGAGAACAGCTAGAACAGCTGCGAAACCCTGTCAAGGAGATTCTTAGGAATCCTACCTGATCACAAGCAGTACTTGTACTGATCAACGGGGAACCGTGGGCCGTGTACCTCAATTCAGCGAAAGTGATCAAAGACACTTTCGTGTGTTTTATTGCTACCTGTTGTTTGCAGGTACATTTGGACGGTTGCAGCTGATCAGAATTGAGGAGTCAATCCAACGCCGCATGCTCACAGCATCCACACTTAATTTGAAGAAGTCATGGCTGATGCATATCTACATAACCTGCTCTGATATTTCATATTATGCTTCGCCGCCGCAAATATCATGAACCAGGAAGGCTTCCGCTACTCTGATGGAAAGATGTCATGATTCAAAAGTGTGAGCATGTCGGTCCAAAAGTCACAATTTCACATGATGGCAACACAATAAAGGGTGATCCAGATATTTACTGTGGCTGATGATCTCAATGAAAGCTCGAAGATCATCAAAGATGTGGATCAGTTCAAAGGCCTCCACTTAAAGTACAATTCAATGCGGACTTTAAAGAATCGCTACAAAAGCACAAAGATGCAGATGTTGAAGAATTCAAGTCTACGAGCTCAAGAACTAAAGACAAAGATAAATGCTAGGATGCAAAATGTATTTCATGGGGTGACCTCCCTTAGGGGGAGATTGTTAGGAATTAGAAAATTCCATGTTAAAGTGTCGGTCACCCCAATTATAGTCTAGCATATGTTAGCTCGTAGACATGTCGTTGTTACGTATTAAGTAGTTTATTTGTTAGTTTGTAGCGTAGTTTAGTTTAGAGCAACACCGTGGAGGAAGGACGGGTCTTTACCCACTGTATACCTGATCCACAGGCCGATAGGAGGTCGTGTATTTATAAGTATAAATACCCCTTCCATCCATGGAAGGGGTGGTGCTTCTCATTAATCTAATATTCCATACTTTGAGTAAACCTCTAGCAAGAACACCCTCTCTCTCTCAACTAATTCTCTCTCTAATGGCTAACATGTATTTTGATCTCCCAAGACCACCCGAATCATCAAACACATAAAAATAACGATCCTACACATTTGATTATATCTCTGCCGATACTGTTGCATCTGTGGTAAATGTTAAGAACACTGATAATGTGCTTCAGATCGAGTCCTTAAAAGTTGAAAACAAACGATTGTCAAACGAACTTTCAAATGCAATACGTCGGCTTAATTGGTGTCAAAAAGATATTCACGATCAACAACTTGCTTTTCAACACAAAATCTCCCAGTTGCGTGCAAAATCTTCTGATCCTAAAATTGAGCAACTGGATGATCAAAACGTGTCTTTTAAGTGTCAAATCTCAAAATATGAACAAGAACTTGTAAAAGTTAAAAAGGAATATGGTGTCATATTTGTTTTACTCAAAAAGACTCATGATGAAGCATCACATGAACTCGATCATTATCTTGCACACACTAAAGAAGTTATGCATTTTGCGAAATATTCTCGTCTGAAAATCAAGATCTGATTCACACTATCTTTAAGTTAAGAGAAATGTTAGGAAAGTATGAACAACTTCCGCCTACCGTGATTAAGAGAATAGCACCAGTAACACTTAGTTATCGTGAACCTAGAATCCCTACTGCCAAATCACAAGTTGCTAACGTGCCTCCTTCTACTGAAACAGAATAGTTGCGCTCTTTTCCAAAACGCCCCGCGACTTCACGCCAAAATTTAGAGCACTACATCGAAGAATAGGAAGTTGCCACCTAAGAAAAGATCAATAAGGAATGCTAAAGTAGAAGAACACCCTAGGACTATGAATAAGACTCACGTTGCTTCCACTATAGATATTGCGTCTAGCACATGTAATAGAAATAGTGATGTAACGAATGCTAAACCGTTAAGTACTTTTGATATTCACCGATGCACCTTGTGTTATTTGTAGTAAAAGTATGAATTCGATTGTCATGACAAATGTGTTGCTAAAGATATCATCTCTCGTTTAAGGAATCCTAAGAACCGAAATACCTCTAGGCCCACTAATCTTTCTAAATCTGTGCTTGGTAGACCGTCCTCTTTAGATTCTAAGAAACGCTTTGCTGTCCCTGTAGCTCCAGTTTCACCTCCTAGGAATGTAGTACCACCTAGGGCATTCACTAAGACTAAAGCAAATACTAGTTGGAGATGGAAAAAATGGATATATAACACACTAGGATTTAAGTGGATACCTAAAGCTATTGATGTGTTTATATCTACTATAACTGCTATGGAACCCTCTAACATTTCGGGTTCCACATCTACTTCTATTCCATCTGTGTCGTCTATGTGTAATGCAGGTGATACAAATCATTCTCTGGATTGTTGATAGCGGATGTTCGCGACACATTACAGGCAATCTTAAACTGTTATCAAACTTTATTGCAAAGTTCATTGGCACTGTCAGGTTCGGGAATGATCACTTCGCATCTATCATGGGCTACGGAGACTACATTAATGGGAACATCGAAATAAGCAGTGTTTATTATGTGGAAGGCCTCGGTCACAACTGCTTTTCAGTAGGTCGGGCTTATGTGATGGAGATTTGGAGGTTGCTTTCAGGGAGAAAACTTGTTTCATTCGTGATCTACAAGGAAACGACCTTATGTCTGGCTCGCGTAATTCAAGTCTTTACACTATCTCTATGCAAGACATGGTTGCTTCTTCTCCCATCTGCTTACTTTCAAAGGCAACATCAACAAAATCCTGGCTATGGCACCGTCGTCTCTCACATCTAAACTTTCAAACCATCACCAACCTTGCTCGACACAAACTAGTTGAAGGACTCCCACAGTTTCGGTATTCTAAAGATCACCTTTGCTCATCTTGTGAAAAAGGCAAAAGCACTCGTGCTCATTTTCCTTCAAAGGTGGAACACAGCCTCAGATGTGTTTCATCTTCTTCACATGGATTTTTGTGGCCCGATGCGCGTGCAAACGATCAATGGCAAACGCTACATCTTAGTAATTGTTGATGACTATTCACGCTGGACTTGGGTCTACTTTCTTCGAAGCAAAGATCAAGCTCCACAGATGATCATCACCTTTCTCACGAAAATACAAGTTCAGCTACGAAACACCGCTCGACTAATCAGAACAGATAGAGGCACTGAATTTGTTAATCAAACTCTTCGTGCATTTTATGAGAAAGTGAGAATTCAAAGATCGACATCTATTGCAACGCACACCGAACAAAACGGAGTTGTTGAAAGACTAAAACCGAACGCTAGTGGAAGCCGCAAGAACAATGTTAATCAATGCTAAACTTCCAGATACTTATGGGCGTAAGTTTGAATCTACTGCATGCTATACTCAAAACCGTTCTATGATTACAAAACGCCACAACAAAACACCTATCGAGCTTGTCCACAAATGTAAAACTGAATCTCAAACACTTTCATATCTTTGGATCTCTTTGCTATCCGAATAATGATCGTGATGACTTTGGAAAGCTCAAAGCCAAAGCTGACATTGGAGTCTTTATAGGATATTGTGATATATCTAAAGGTTTCCGAACCGAATCGTCGAACAAAGGAGGTTATGGAAACGATTCATGCTCATTTTGATGAACTCACGGAAATGGATTCTGACTATAACAGCTTAGAACCCGGTCACAATCGCTTAAACTTTCCCCAAACCCCATCATCACCGAACAAAACCCCCATTACTCGCCAACAAATGGAACGGTTATTTGCTCCTCTGTTTAGTGACGATATTGATGAACGTGCTCCAGGTGTATCCGCCAAGCTCACCGCCAACCTAATAATACTCCTATACCTGATACACCTGCTACAACAACTACTGTTGAAGAAGCACCACCAATTGACTCCAACACAACAGTTGAACAAACCGCTTCCAACAATGATGAATCGGCCGATGATGTTCTGAATGAAGTACCCCCACCTGCAGATTTTGATCCAAATGCGTTCCTTAACCCGCTTTGCTAATGAGACGCCGCACCAGATGTCGCAGATCTTCAACAAGCCATTTGAATCCTCAAAATCTGCACAATGTATACCAACATCAACCTCCACACATAGATGGACAAAAGACCATCCTCTGGAAAATATTATTGGTAACCTGAATCAACCAGCGTTACAAGACAACGTCTTCACTCAGATGGTGAACATTGCATTTATGCACTCACTATCTGCCAATTTGAACCTAAAAACATCAAAGACGCAATGACTAAAGACAACTGGATTGAATCCATGCAAGAAGAACTCAACCAATTCAAACGTCTTGAAGTATGGGAACTGGTTGAAAGACCAACAGGGGTCTACGCCATTGGTCTCAAATGGATTTGGAAAAACAAATTGGATGTCGGAAGGGAATGTTATCCAAAATAAGTCACGCCCGTGGCTAAGGGTTATCGTCAGGAAGAGGGAATAGAATTTGAAGAATCTTTTGCTCCGGTCGCTCGTCTTGAGGCTGTTCGGATATTTCTAGCGTTCGCAGCTCATATGAATATGACGGTTTATCGATGGATGTCAAAACTGCGTTTCTCAATGGACAACTTAAAGAAACGGTTTATGTCACCAACCGATGGATTCGCTGATCCTAAGTTTCCGAATCACGCCTACAAACTAACAAAGCTCTCAGATGGTCTCAAACAAGCTCCTGCATGGTACGATAAGCTATCATCTTTCCTCATTGCCAATAATTTCACCAAAGGTTCGGTTGACCCAACTCTTTTTATACAATATCACGGGGAACATATCTTAATTGTTCAAATTTACGTGGATGACATCATTTTTGGGTCTACACATAAAAAGTTTTCAATCGCTTTTGCAAAACTAATGAAGAAAAATTTTGAAATGTTCATGATGGGTGAACTCACGTTCTTTCTTGGACTGCAAGTTCATCAATCACCCCATGGTATTTTCTTGAGTCAGTCCAAATATGCCCTTGAATTGTTAAACAAATTTGGAATGAAAACTTGTGACACCTATGCCACACCAATGGCTCATACCAAGAAGCTAGACGCTGATTTACATGGGAAATTGGTGGACCCTACAAAATACCGTAGTATTATTGGGTCTCTTATGTATCTAACAGCTAGCAGACCTGATATTGTCTTTGTCGTATATCTTTTCTCTCGTTATCAGTCGCGACCAACTGAAACCCACCTCTCTGAGGCTAAAAGAATCCTCCGATACATCAATGGAACCATTAACTTGGGGATCCGTATCCGAAGGATTCTGGTTTTGAACTAATCGCTTTTCAGACGCTGACCACGCAGGATGCTTAGACTCACGGAAAAGTACTTCAGAGCTTTACAATTTCTTGGTGATAAACTGGTGTCATGGCAATCGAAGAAGCAGATTGTACATCGCTGTCCTCAACCGAAGCAGAATATGTAGCCATGTCAGCATGTTGTGCTCAAGTCATTTGGATGAGAACATAACTCAAAGACTATGGTTACGTATTTGAAAGAATCCCGATGTACTGCGACAATCGGAGTGCCATTGCGATCTCGTGCAACTCAGTTCAACACTCGAAATCAAAGCACATCGATCTTCGATATCATTTCATCAAGGATCACGTGGAACAGGGTACTATTGTATTATATTTTGTGGGTACGTAATACCATTCGCAGATCTTCTCACCAAAGCCTTGCCTCACGCTAGGTTTAATGAGTTGGTCCACCGGATTGGTATGAGGTGTTTGACTCAAGAGGAATTGGATGACCTCCTAAAACACTCTTAAAAACCTGTCAAACACCAAAATCTCTTTTGTAAATAATTTTTCAAAAACAAAATACAAAAATATAAAATCTGATAAAACAACAAAAATATTCTTCTAATCTATTTTTTCTTTCAACATGGCAAGTACATTTCTTCCATCAACACTATAATCTTTCAAAATTCAGTATTTTGTTGACGGGGAGAAAATTTATACCAAACTGTTTCAAAAACATTCGTGTACTTGCATGTTATTCTATACCGGCTTTTTCTTTTATCAATGGTGGCAAACTTTTCTGGTTCAATGACACTCCTCGGACTAAAATTTATAACCTTTAATTATTTTCTTAAGGCAAGGGGGAGTGTCGTCAAGTTTCTTTCTTAAAATCTTTGTTTGATAACCAAAATGGAAGTTAAAAGGCTTTGTTTGAAAAGAAAAAAGGTGGAGGGACCAAAACTGTCAAAATGTTAAAGTTACTTTTAATAAAAACATCTTCCACCTAACATTACCCTCACATTTATTACTCATAAACCTAACCAATCCTACGCACGAAATTCGTTCTTCAAATATGTGTTTCTGATCATCAATTTGTAAGTTGTTTCATGATCTTAACATGTTTACAAACATAGGTTTTGATTTTTACACGAATCCAACGGTCAAATTTTTGTCTATGATTGTTTTTGTGTTCTACGCATAAGCGTATGAACTCATAATCAAGAATGGGTGTTTGTGGTTAAAAGGATTTTGTCAAAACATGTCTTTAACATCAATGATACTAATTTTATCCTCTAAATTCACCCAGAAACACGAATTAAAGGTTTTTCAAAATTAAGGTTCTTAAGTCGAATTGGGTGTTTTCAAATGTGAAGGTTTTTGGTCTAAAAGATTGTTTTGTGAGGGTAATATGATGTTGAATTAATGATATCCAGGCCCTATAACAACCCAGAAACACTGATTAATTCAGAATTAGGAATTAGGGTTTAAATTTCTTAAGTTTGGGTATTTTTTATTCATCTCGAACTGGATGTTATAACTTGGTTTATAGACTCTCACAACACTTTAGACCTACCAGAAAAAGTTTGGTGCAATTTCCATGGTTAGAAATCTTATGCGTAATTCATAACCCTTAGGGTTTTGACCTACGTGTATGTGTTTCTACGCGTAAAATGTTTAACATGTTTTCATGCCGTAATCTGTTTAATATGACTATGCATGTTAAGATTGCTGATTTGATGATTTTATTTCAGGCTTGCTACGCTTAAAATTCAGAATCAAGGTCATTTGAATCTCTACGCATAAGGATCACCTTACGCGTAGAAAGTTATGCGTAAGAGAAATACTACGCGTAACTATTACGCGTAAGGTTCTACAATGGGACTACGCGTATTGATATGTGTCTAAAAACACATATATTTTACCTTGTTTAAACCCACAAAAACAGCCAAAAACACACAAATGACTATATAAATGTTACAAATATCATGAAAATGTGTTTTTATGTGTTACAAATGCAAAAGGATTGAAAACTGATGAAAAACAACAAAGTTTACAAAATTGGCAGTTTTAGTCCCTGAACTTTCACAGATTGTCAGAAATGGTCCCTGGATAAAATATTTTGAAGAAAAATCAACAATAGTCCCCCAGGAATCATGAAATGACAAATTTTACCCTTGAAGTTCAAATTTTCAAAAATGGCAAGTTTAGTCCCTCGACTTTGAGAAAATTACATAAATAGTCTTTGGAAATTTAAAATGGAAAATAATTATACTTATGGTCCTTGGGTTATTGGTACTTGGCATAATCAGCCCTTGTGATAACTTTGAAAAATGGCAGGTTCAGTCCCTCAAGTTTGCCGAAATTGCACAATTGGTCCTTGTGATTAATAAGCTTAAACAAACGGACCCTTTCTTTGTTATTAATCCAATCCAAAAACACAACCCAAATCAATACACGGCTGGCCCAAATGCAAACCCAAGCCCAACCCAATCTTGACCCTTGAACCTTGGACTTTGAACCCTGAGCCAGTTCATAATCCCCTTGAGCCAGTCAAATAACGTTTTGAACCCGTCCAAAAACCCCAATTGAACCCCCCACGTATTAAATAACTTCGGTCAAATGGTCAAAATCCCGCCCAAACCAGAAGCACTGTGCTTCTCCCTCACCCACGACTGAAAACCAAAACCAGGCCTGTTTTTCTCCACCTTTCCACCTCACCACAACCTTTACAGCTGTATACCAAACCCCCCTCCACCTCCACAAACACCAAAATCCATTAAATACACAAAACCTGCTACTATGACTTTTCCCGCCAAAATTCCACATGGACGATTAAAATGATATCAAGCCTATCCAATGGTGGGAAATACTCAGATGTCGACAAAGAGTAAAATGGATCAATATAAATCAAGAAAGGAGCAGAGATGGAAGGGTATGTAGAGTAGTTTAGTTTTTTACATGTCGTAGGTAGTATAATTTAAGTTTCAGTGTATTTTTCAGCTTCTAAGTTGTATTGTTAAAGTTTTTTAATGTATTCTAATCTTATTCCAAGTATTAATTTCAGCTACCAAGTGTGATTTCAGTTTTAGCAATTTTAAGTGAATTTGACAAATCCACTTAATATTGTCAATTGTTGTAGTTTCATGTTTCTTCAAGCTTATTTTAATTACTTATAATCTTTTATATGTTTTTAAAGCAGTAAAAACTAGTTTTAGTCAATAATCAAAAAAATCACAAAAAAATCTTGAAAATACTTGAAAAAATAAAAATATGTCTAAATCAGTTTCAAAGCTTCATTAAGCTCTATTTCCTATTTGATTAAGCTTACATAAGCTCAATATAGCTTATTGTGGGTTTAGTTTGGTTACATACTCAGTTTTTACTCTTAAAATACTCTCAGTCAAAAATAGTCAACTGTGGGATTGAATTAATGATGCAGAGCTGGAAATGGGGTGGAATCAGAGTTATTTGGGTTGATATAAGTAGGATAGTGGCTTATTGATCATGTGTTAGCAAGCTATTGTAGCTGGACTACTGTAAGTGTTATTCACTTAAATTCTCATAACTATCAAATCTGCTTTGGCCTAAGGTTATTAAATTTAGTTCTAGTGTCTGCATAATTTAGTTGTTATACTGTTTT
This sequence comes from Chrysanthemum makinoi, assembly GCA_910596185.1. Classification (NCBI taxonomy): domain Eukaryota; kingdom Viridiplantae; phylum Streptophyta; class Magnoliopsida; order Asterales; family Asteraceae; genus Chrysanthemum; species Chrysanthemum makinoi. The sequence goes on along the minus strand of OU343218.1, from coordinate 38,921,453 downwards.
TAGATCTGTTCTAGTGATAGTCCTGGTTTAGCTGTAAGAATTTTATGGTTATATTACATTTTTAGTCTTAGTAACTAGTGTTTGGTATAAGCTAGTGTTTGGAGTTTTATAGCTTCTCAGTAGATAAACTCAGTTGATAGAGTCACCTTTAGATATACTAGAGTCAATTAGCTTGTTTACTTGCACCTTAGAGCATTAGAAGTCAAATTTTCTTTTAAACTACTCTAATTTCCATATTAGTAATAATCAATTGCTCATATCTTGCATATAGGATTATAAGTAGTTATAATAGCCTAAGTTAGTTTCATTTAGTCATAAAACATCAGTTTCATTCCATTTTATAAGTGCACAATTTCATAAAAGTCAAATTTCATTTCTGTCTTTAAAAGTCAAAAATTGCACAAACCAGTTTTTCTCCAAACTTTGTTGAATTTTCATGGGTTCATTTCTGAATCAAAATCATTGAAACTTGGAGATTTTCTAGTTTAGTTGGTTAAAAAGAGGAAACAGATTTTTGTTTAATTTTTACAAGTATTTTAGAGGTCTAAATAAGCTGTTGATTAAGCCCTGAAGTGCCCTGTGTCACACTTCAGTCTTTTCACAGCATTTTGCATAGCTTGTCAAAAGCTCATTTGAGCTTTTATAAAGCTGTAACTTGGTCCAAGTGTTCCTTGATAGGTGATCTTTAGGTCCCAACTTCTGTTTTCCCATTTAGCTTATTAGGATAGCTTATTCATTAGCTTAAAGTAGCCCCCTTATAAACTGTTTTGCATTATTAATCCCATAAGCTCAAATCTAGTTTAAGCTTATTTAGTAATCAAGAGTACTGTTAATTAGTTAAGTTAGACTTAATTTAGCATAAATTAGCTGTCTTGATCATTTGGTGAAATTTGGTAGCTTATAGCTTAATCTAGTAGCTTATTTAGAACTGCTTATCACTACAGTTTCATTTTCTCACACATAAGCCCTATCTTTTATATTTTTCATAGATTAATAATAATATTTTAGAATTTTCCTGAATTTTTCATAATTTTTCATCACTGTTTGCTATTTTTCTTATTTTAAATTAGTTTTTAAGACTTTTTAATTAGCTTTTATTACAAATAAATCAGAAAAAGTTTAAAAAAATATGTTTTCAATTTTCCTAGATTAAGATAAATATAAAAAGCAAAAAAAATATTTTTCCATAATTTTCTTAGTTTAAATAGTATTTTCTAGCATTTTAATTAGTTTTAAATAGTATTAAATTCATAATAAATAGATAAAAAGTGTAATAAATATATTTTCAGTTTTAAAATAAGTTTTATAATATTTTAGATTTTTCTAAGTCATAATTTCATTTTTCTAGTTTTATTTCATATTTTCTTATATTTTAGGGTATTATTAAATAGTTAAAAATAGTTTTTAATTAATAATAATTAAATAAATAGTTTTAAAAAAAATAATTTTCTTTTTCTAATAATTTTCTTTTATTATTAGGATTGTAAAAATATCATTTTCATATTTGTAGGCCTTTTATTTTTTAAAACTCACGTTTTATTTCGTACGTTACGTAGTTTTTAATTTAAACGTACGTTTTAGGTTTTAAACGTTAATCGATTTTAAAAATAGTGATAGCATTTATTTAATATAATTTATCATTTTAATTTTCTTTAATTTGCATTTAAGCCCCTGTAATTTACAAACTTTCTCTTTAGGTATAATTATTCCAAATCTACAAACCTTTTACCATTCAATATCACCCGATCACAGATTCGTCTTATTACAGTGTTCACACCTCGTTGGGACTTAACGACCCGGGGAAAAACTAAACTCTCCAGATCTTAATTGCATTGGTTCTGAGCTGTTTGAAGTTTATTACGGTTGACCATTCACAAGTGGTCGATTTGTGTGATAAACTTGACGGTTCAGACCCGATCAAATTTTGGCGCCGCTGCCGGGGAGGTGTGCTGCGTTCTACGAATTTGAAAAATCAGTGATTGTTGAATATACACCCATTGTATATTTACCATCTTTGTCCATATTTCCTTGTTTTCATATAAAACCAAAATTATCGTGAAGTTAATTCGTTTGACGGATCGATTACCAAAAACATTTTTTATTCAAGTTTTCAACAAACTCAAAAAACCCAAAAAGATTTTCTTTCTTATATTTTAAAAAAAATGTTTATCCAAAAATCCAAAAATATCCATCTTTACCCTCTCACATCTTTTGATTCTATATTTCTTACCCTCTGAAACCATTTAATTCTTTCTATGTCTTATCCTCACCCTCTTGGTTGTCAATGGTGTGGTGGTCCTTATAATGGTGGCAATTGCCCCAGTTGTAGCATGGTGGAATCAGGAAACGGGTCTGTCTATAACCATGATCCCTATTCCTACCATAACACAACTGATTTATTCCATCAGCTACCACACTGTGAGACTCAGCAGCTTTACTGTTGTGAGTACTGTGGTGGTTCACAGTCCAGTTCTGATTGTCAATCGGGAAACACGCTTGTCTATGAGCAGGTTCCTGATAACAATTATGACTACAACACATATGACTCACAGCCACATCAGTTTTACTGTTGTGAGTATTGTGGATGTCCTCACTTTAGCTCGATATCAAACAAGGAATCCATTTCCTTGTAACAATTACGACTCTTCGTATCATGACTAACCTCCACAGTACCAAGTGAATCAGGCACCACCTCAGCCTGATCCACTTCCTCAAAATCTTCTCCTTGATCTTTTGGATTTAGTGAAAGATTTGAAGGAATCCAAGATAATCCAAATAAAAAATCCATGGAAGTTTTGTTAGCCGAAGAACGGGCTGCTAAATTAAATTCCCAAATTGCCTTTGAAAAATCTATTAGGGAATCAATTGCAAAAGAAAAAGCAGCCAGATCTAGCTCTCAATTTCTTTTTATTCTTGATGACAGTGATGATGAGGATAACCTTGATATTCTACAATTTTATAAAGATTCATCAAGTTCATCAGTTGAAATTCCTTCCATGAAAAATCAGGGAGAAAAGACTATGATGGACTTACTAGCAGAAGAACAAATGGAAAGTATAAAACATATGTATGCTAGTCCTTCTCAACTCCCTCATTCTGTTGTTATCACACCGATATTCCCACTCACTCTCTGAACATGGGGGATGAGCATCTTGACACTGTTCCTGAAAAGGAATCGGACGAATTCATAAAGTCTAGTGTTGAGAACCTTGTCCCAATCCCGGGAGAGTCACAGGGAACTTCTGATCATATGTGTGATTCTCTTTCCCCTCTTGAGTGTTCAAAAGATCATTTTGAAACTTTCTCCGATTTTAGCGATGATTGTAAATCTTATGGAGACATTGAGTATGTTGAGGCATCACTCCCACAGTCTGATCCTCTTCTTGAGGAGTTCACCGATGAACTCACTCACATCATTCCACTTTCATCGGAAAGTGATGATGATCTCTTTGATTTCAAAGCCAACCTAGGAGAAATTGAAAGTCTCCTTTGTAATGATCGTTCACTCACTTCTCACCCTAACAGTCCAATAGAGAATGTAAATCACTTTGTTCCTGCAAGCTTCAAAACAACTCTCACTAATCCTCTATTTGAATTCGACTCAATTCACTTTTAATTTCTGAGAATCCACTCTTTGATACTCAGATTGAGGATAGTGATGAGTCTACAGTGGAACAAGAGTTCACAGACATACATTACGTGAATGATTCTCTTTACGAGGAGTTCTCCCTTGAACTCACTCATATCATATCTCCACCTGAGTATGATAACTTCCACTTTGATCTAGACAAAAATGATCTTTGTGTTCCGGAGGGAAATGTTCTCAACCATGAGAACTTGCTTGATATCAAAATCCCATCCCTCCCACCCCGAATATGTCTTGATCAAATGAGCTTAAATGATGAGATTCATGATCCAGAAATCATGAATTCTCCTTCTGATAATATTGAGTTAGTCATGATTTTTATCATGGTTTTCTTTCTTTTCTTCACATATGGTGTGACTTCTCGTTCCCTTTTCTCCTTCGGGAATGAGGACATTATTTTTGACCCCGGCATTTTCATTTATCATTTGTGAGCCGGTTCTATGTATATCTCATCGGTGTGGAACTTTCGCGTATTTCAATGTTTATACAAACATCTTGAATGAAAGTCCGATGGAGATTGTCTCTTCCACTTACTTCCCCATGAACAAATGAATTCGGGGTCGAGTCAAGCTAGCGACTCGATAATCAAAAACAATAGCACACACCACATGGGTTTTCACCCATAAGTACCACCCTAGTGTGGGGGAGATGCCCCACATGTTGTATATAGATCTAAAAAATGAATGAAAATTGTAAATATTAAAAGAGAATAATTGTTGTGTTTCTACACTTAGCTAGTAATGTTATCTTTTACGTTCAAGGATTCGGCATAATAGCCGGGACTTTGAATATTGAGGACAATATTTATTTCTAAGTGTGGGGTGAATTCTGGCGAATTTGATCATAAATGTACCCTTTTAGTCCCTTTTTCCCCCAAAATGGCCAAATTTAAAAAACAAATTTAGTGGAAGTACTATGTACTAAACACAACAAATGGTAATCAGTCCACCATGTCTAACCCACATAAGGATTGGCTAATCCAGGAGCAAACGGCTCTTGGTAAAGATTTATCAAATCCGTTTATGGCTTGCAATTTGCCCAAAATTGTATGGTGTTCAGCTCACCATATCTTTAATTAGTTAAGAGTTGGCTAGCCCGCAAGTTTATGGCTTGTGGTAAAGGCAGTTGGAAAGCCATAATTGGTAATCGACTCACCAAAGATATTTTATCTAAGAGTTGGCTAGTCCAGAAGCAAACGGCTTCTGGTAAAGACAAATCAAAACCGTTGAAAGCTGGTGATTTGCTCAAAATCATTTGGTTATCATTGTACCAAAGTTCTTACTTGAACTAAAACAATTGGCTACTCCAGAAGTATTGGCTTTTGGTAAAGAGATGAAATCCATTAAAGTTTTAAAAGATTGCTAGGGACTAGCAATAGTTTAGTGTGGGGGATTTGATATGTGTCTAAAAACACATATATTTTTACCTTTGTTTAAACCACAAAACACCAAAAACACACAAATGACTATATAAATGTTACAAATATCATGAAAATGTGTTTTTATGTGTTACAAATGCAAAAGGATTGAAAACTGATGAATAACAACAAAGTTTACAAAATTGGCAGCTTTTAGTCCCCTAACTTTCACAGATTGTCATAAATGGTCCCTGGATAAAATATTTTGAAGAAAAATCAACAATAGTCCCCCAGGAATCATGAAATGACAAATTTTACCCTTGAAGTTCAAATTTGCAAAAATGGCAAGTTTAGTCCCTCGACTTTGAAAAATTACATAAATAGTCCTTGGAAATTTAAAATGGAAAATAATTACATTTATGGTCCTTGGGTTATTGGTACTTGGCATAATCACTCTTGTGATAACTTTGAAAATGGCAGTTCACCCTCAAGTTTGCCGAATTGCAACAATTGGTCCTTGTGATTAATAAGCTTAAACAAACGGACCCTTTCTTTGTTATTAATCCAATCCAAAAACACAACCCAAATCAATACACGGCTGGCCCAAATGCAAACCCAAGCCCAACCCAATCTTGACCCTTGAACCTTGGACTTTGAACCTCGAGCCAGTTCATAATCCCTTGAGCTACCAAATAACGTTTGAACCCGGCCCAAAACCCCAATTGAACCCCCATTAAATAACTTCGGTCAAATGGTCAAAATCCCCCCAAACCGTAAGCAATCGTTTTCCCTCACCCACGCATCGAAACCAAAACCGCACTGCTCTCCACCTTTCCACCTCACCACAACCTTTACAAATGTGATACCAAACCCTCCACCTCCACAAACACCAAAATCCATTAAATACACAAAACCTGCTACTATGACTTTTCCCGCCAAAATTCCACATGGACGATTAAAATGATATCAAGCCTATCCAATGGTGGGAAATACCGATGTCGCATAAAGAGTAAAATGGATCAATATAAATCAAGAAAGGAGCATTTGGAAGGATATGTAGAGTAGTTTAGTTTTTACATGTCGAGGTAGTATAATTTAAGTTTCAGTGTATTTTTCAGCTTCTAAGTTGTATTGTTAAAGTTTTTTAATGTATTCTAATCTTATTCCAAGTATTAATTTCAGCTAGCAAGTGTGATTTCAGCTTTTAGCAATTTTGTATGAATTTGACAAATCCACTTAATATTGTCAATTGTTGTAGTTTCATGTTTCTTCAAGCTTATTTTAATTACTTATAATCTTTTATATGTTTTTAAAGCAAGAAACTAGTTTTAGTCAATAATCAAAAAATCACAAAAAAATCTTGAAAATACTTAAAATAAAAATATGTCTAAATCAGTTTAAAGCTTCATTGCTTCTCTATTTCCTATTTGATTAAGCTTACATAAGCTCAATATAGCTTATTGTGGTTTTAGTTTGGTTACATACTCGCTTTACTCTTAAAATACTCTCACCAAAAATAGTCAATCGTGGGATTGAATTAATGATGTAGCCGAAATGGGGTGGAATCAGAGTTATTTGGGTTGATATAAGTAGGATATGCTTATTGATCATGTGTGTGTTAGCAAGCTATTGTAGCCGATTCATCGTAGTGTTATTCACTTAAATTCTCATAACTATCAAATCCTCTTGGCCTAAGGTTATTAAATTTAGTTCTAGTGTCTCGCATAATTTAGTTGTTATAATGCTTTTTAGATTTGTTCTAGTGATAGTCCCGTTTAGCTGTAAGAATTTTATGGTTATATTACATTTTTAGTCTTAGTAACTAGTGTTTGGTATAAGCTAGTGTTTGGAGTTTTATAGCTTCTCAAGAGATAAACTCAGTTGATAGAGTCACCTTTAGATATACTAGAGTCAATTAGCTTGTTTACTTGCACCTTAGAGCATTAGAAGTCAAATTTTCTTTTAAACTACTTTAATTTCCATATTAGTAATAATCAATTGCTCATATCTTGCATATAGGATTATAAGTAGTTATAATAGCCTAAGTTAGTTTCATTTAGTCATAAAACATCAGTTTCATTCCATTTTATAAGTGCACAATTTCATAAAAGTCAAATTTCATTTCGCCTTTAAAAGTCAAAATTGACAAACTAGTTTTTCTCCAAACTTTGTTGAATTTTCATGGGTTCATTTCTGAATCAAAATCATTGAAAGTTGGAGATTTTCTAGTTTAGTTGGTTAAAAAGAGGAAACAGATTTTGCTTAATTTTTACAAGTATTTTAGAGGTCTAAATAAGTCGTTGATTAAGCCCTGAAATGCCCCTGTGTCACACTTCAGCCTTTTCACAGATTTTGCATAGCTTGTCAAAAGCTCATTTGATCTTTTATAAAGCTGTAACTTGGTCCAAGTGTTCCTTGATAGGTGATCTTTAGGTCCCAACTCGCTTTCCCATTTAGCTTATTAGGATAGCTTATTCATTAGCTTAAAGTAGCCCCTTATAAACCGTTTTGCATTAATCCCATAAGCTCAAATCTAGTTTAAGCTTATTTAGTAATCAAGAGTACTGTTAATTAGTTAAGTTAGACTTAATTTAGCATAAATTAGCTGTCTTGATCATTTGGTGAAATTTGGTAGCTTATAGCTTAATCTAGTAGCTTATTTAGAACTGCTTATCACTACAGCCATTTCTCACACATAAGCCCAATCTTTTATATTTTTCATAGATTAATAATAATATTTTAGAATTTTCTTGAATTTTTCATAATTTTTCATCACTGTTTGCTATTTTTCTTATTTTAAATCAGTTTTTAAGACTTTTTAATTATCTTTTATTACAAATAAATCGTAAAAAAGTTTAAAAAATATTTTTTCAATTTCCTAGATTAAGATAAAATATAAAAAGCAAAAAAATATTTTCCATAATTTTCTTAGTTTAAATAGTATTTTCTAGCATTTTAATTAGTTTTAAATAGTATTAAATTAATAATAAATAGATAAAAGTGTAATAAATATATTTTCAGTTTTAAAATAAGTTTTATAATATTTTAAATTTTTCTAAGTCATAATTTCATTTTTCTAGTTTTATTTCATATTTTCTTATATTTTAAGGTATTATTAAATAGTTAAAAATAGTTTTTAATTAATAATAATTAAATAAATAGTTTTAAAAAATTATTTTCTTTTTCTAATAATTTTATTTTATTATTAGGATTGTAAAAATATCATTTTCATGTTTGTAGGCCTTTTATTTTTAAAACTCATGCTTTTATTTCGTACACGCATTTAGTTTTTAATTTAAACGTACGCTTTAGGTTTTAAACGCTAATCGATTTTAAAATAGTGATAGCGTTTATTTAATATAATTTATCATTTTAATTTTCTTTAATTTGCATTTAAGCCCCTGTAATTTACAAACTTTCTCTTTAGGTATAATTATTCCAAATCTACAAACCTTTTACCATTCAATATCACCCGATCACAGATTCGTCTTATTACAGTGTTCACACCTCGTTGGGACTTAACGACCCGGGGAAACACTAAACTCTCCAAATCTTAATTGCATTTGCCTGGAGCTGCTGAAGTTTATTACTGACCATTCACAAGTGGTCGATTTGTGTGATAAACTTGACGGTTCAGACCCGATCACGTATCCCTGTGAAGGATATATGTAAACAAAGGACTCTAATGCGATAAGGTCTACTCTACGAGTAAGCCTTAACGCGAAGGTCTTATATACTTACGCTGGAAGCCCTACGCTTAAGGTTCCTTTTTCTACGCTGTAAATTCTTTATGCAGGATCCTACGATAAGCTTTGGCGCCCTATGCATATACTTCTCGCTTACGCATAACTTTATCATTTCACGCCTAAGCCCTGGATTGACCTTAATTTTGAATTGTTACGCGTACAATCTTTTAAATAAACCAATCATATCTCAACAAAACCAATAATGTCACTAATAAACTTAAACGTTTGATATGTTATGAACTATAAGTGATAACATAAACTTTAAAACTTAAAGTTAACTAACTCACGAAACGCTTCAAGACGTCATTGGACTATTGGACAAACAAGTTACTTAGGACTCAGAACAATCATTAGCACCGACATTCAATAATTAGACAATAAAACCTTCCGTGACTAACATTATGTCTTTCGATATGTTGGTTCTATTGGCTAATGTTATTTCAGATCACCACATGGCTGCACAAATGAATGGATGCACCGTAAGTTCTCACAACCACGACATCTTCCCCAATGGCTATCCTAGAAAGATTGGAAAGAACAACCTTAGGGTTGACTTTGAAACCCTCACATGCTCAGAATCTTCTTGCTTGATTGCCGTGGATATTCTAGAATTCATCCGCATTGAACATGCTCTCACACTCGCTACAATACCGAAATCTACATACAACAATTTCCGAATTTAATGCAAAGGATCAAAGGTCAAAGTGCGGTGACTGGACGCCAATCACAAACAAATCACCATCACACAAGTGCATCTACGGGCTGTTCTTCTAATTCCAAATCGAGCCAACAGACTTCTATGCCACACCTACTAAGAGACAGCTCGCAATTCCTCGATGGATATTGGCTTGATGAAGCTTCAGAATTATCACTAAGCACTCTCATGTAGAGCTTAAGAACATTCCTCAACCGTGGAGAACCTCTACATCATCATTACCAAATCGGTCTCTGGTCGTGATAGTGGTTATGAGCATCCCAAGCTCATGGAACTACAAATCTTCTAGTCATTAATCAACAAAAAGGACATTGAAATCGGCATCTGATATGGGATGACATGATGACATTTCACAAGAAGCTTGGCTCAAAGATTCCCTATGTCGCATACACACAAAGCTTTTGATCCAGAGAGAACTTGACTTAACTCCCCGATATTCCCAAGAGGCTCAATGACCCCGATCACGATATGTTGTCCAACCTATCCTTTCTATCACAATCAAGGAATCGACAACAAAGAAACAAGGCGCGGTGCCGCCCGATCACCTTCCCACAAATGAAATCAAAAAGCTTGAAACACACAAAAGGTATCAAGTAGTAGCAGACGAGAAGGCAAAGTTGGTCATCTCGATGTAAAGCTCTCCGAACTCCTACTAGAGAACCGTAAGAGGGAAGTGCCGAAGTGCACAAGCACATTGAGAGTCAAAGGAGGTCCCAAAGAGGAAACCTACTCCAAAGAAGAAAGTTCTCCCACCAAGGAAGCTCTCCTATTCCTACACCTCGAACCGTACAAAGAAAGCTAATACCGGACTAAAGCTCAAGAGGCTACACAATCGACGAGGAGGTCCACTTTCTACTCGAATCCTAAAGAACCGATGACACTCCATCAGCACTCAAAACCTCCTAGTCCAATAATTTAACATGGCAAAGGAAAAGGGAAGACTCTGCATTTGTGCCATATGATGAAAGCTCGTGAAGAGTGATGAAGAGCAACCGGATAAATCATACAGAAGAAGTTCAAATTCGCTAGACAATTCAACACGTTGCACAACAATTTGCTCAAGAACAAATGGGTGGCCCCGGAGGGTCAAGTGATGCTAACCCTCACCTTCACCGATCTTGATGGTTAATCAACCCGATAAGTGATCCGTGCCACCACTTTGGTACAACAACAAAATCCCGCTGTCGAAGATACTCTTGAGTATGATTTGAAGAACCATAACTTAGAAGTTAGAGAAGGTAAAAGCCGATGAAGAACGCAGCCAAAGCCAAAGTAGATGATCAAGCTAAGTTCAAATCAAGAAGATGTTGAGTATGATACGCTTCTTCTAGATAGTCCCGCCGATCAAAGGAAGAAACCTCTGAACCACCAATCGGGACCCGAGTCTCCTCACATCTCATCATCATTCGATTCTTCTTCTCATTCTTCACCACCACCATCAAAGAAATCAACCAAATCATCATCCAGATCGTTAGAAGAAGCCAACTCCATCTTGGATCTCTCAATCTAAGAATCGAATTGTTAAAGCCGCCCAACAAGTCAGAAAGAAGGACATGCTCTACATGTAAACCTAATTGGTTTGTCAACCAAATACAATATCTACATGATGAGAATGACAAGATGCGTAATGAAAGGGAGTATGTACGTAAGCTCGCAGATGATCTACAAGGAAAATGGATGTAATGATCGAAGGCTACACTCACAAGTACCTTCTAGATCTCGTTCCTAAAGTCACAAAGGAGATGTTTACCGAAAAACTATATCCTAATCTTATGCAGATAGCCAAGCAAACTATAAGATCAACACCCTTAACCGTCACAATCAATCCATCCGATCCTCGTAGTTTTCTCGGAAAATGAATTGGTGGCCAAGCTTGTCACACAAATGTCTAAACGATCCGGGACATTTACTCGATGAAGGAAAGTTGTTTCAAGCATTGCGGACTACCAACTCCAAGAAGCATGCAGATTCTGTCGGAAAGGTCTAAACGCCCTAGAGACGATGAAGATAAGGATCGTGATAAGAATGATGAAGCTAAACGACAAAAGAAGTCCGTGAATCATCTTCCATGCCCCACCTCCCCAACGCCTCCTCGCCAACAAAGGTCTCCTCCTAGTTCTTCTACGATAAACCTCATGATTTCGGTGACACCACCCCCTAGACTCAAAACCGGTGATTACATTTGAGTATACGGGTGGTGATGATGAAGAACACCATGAGCCCCTACAACAACCAACCTCTCCCAAACAAGTACGTAAACCGTAATCATCATCTAGGCCCTCAAAAAGAAGAAGAAGACACCTGACTCGACGTCGCATCATGGCTAGATGATGATAAAACAGAGGAATTTGAATGGTTCTCACTTGTTAACAACACTCCCTACCCCAAGAAGGTCAAGATCTGGTAGACGGGAATACTTTGGAGCATGCTAAAATTCTGCAAGAAAAGTTCCACGTAAAGAAGATGACGAAATCTGAAAGGCGCGAATCAAGAATGAGGCTTTTCAACTGTGGAAAGATAGCTCGTAGTGCAATCGAGGTCTAATATCACCTTGATAACATTGCTCGAGCTATGTCTAATAACATGGATGGATTGGCTCAACCGTATAAACATCGACTTTACGGCAAGCGGACAATCCTCCTTATTACAATCGATCGGTCAAACCACTACCAACGATCGCCAACCGATGAGCCTAGAATTTTCCATATTTCTTCAACAAAGACCTGGAACTTCTTCTTCATGGTGGCGATGGTTCAAGGAAGTATGCTACATCTCTGACACTTCCATTCCCAGAAAGCACTAATACTCAAATTGTATAGCTATCGAGGAAAGAGCTAATCACTTGTTCTCTAACAAAGTGGAAGCATACGACCGAGATGCACCATACGGGATTCATCATTGGCCGAACACCAAGAATCTACTACGTAAGCCGCCAAGTTCATAGAAGTCTCAACATGCAGATTCAGTTCTAAAAGTATCAAGGCTATCAAACACGCCGATCTTTCATCTAAGTGGGACTACACCTTCCTAAAGAATATCGTGGTCAAACGACAAGATAAAATGGATTATGCATTTTCTCGAAGTCGACTTTGAGAATTTTTCTATCAACGACATCGAATACATGTACCTTGCCAAAGTACAGGGTCATATGAGACAATTCTCCACTGAAGTACAACGTGAATTCATCAAGTCGCATGCTCATCTTCATCGAAGCATAGTTATCAAAGAACGTAGAAGATCTCCACCGGCGCTTGAATCTTATCGCATCTGTCAACTTACTCCACGCAGCCTGATCTACCCGACATCAACCAAACGCCTTCAACAATATATGCTCATCAAGAAACCTTTCGGCTTCGCTACCGCAGTGAACTTCAAAGAAATTGCTTGATGAGCGCAGAGATCTTCATAAGTTTGGAGATCACACTTTGAAGATGGTTAGGGACGGATTGGCTTACCAGTTGAAGGATATACACCAAAATATCGGGTCTCCTAAGCTTATGGAATTCTCGTGATCGAAGGGACGGGAAGAGGATCATCACCATGATTGATGAACGGTTGTATAGAAGGGATCGCCTGTAAGACCGAAAGTTATGTTGGTGGTCCACCCGTGAGAAACATCATCGGCTTTCAACGCCCGATTCACACTCCCCGGTGACATCTCTCGACTACCTCGGGTACCCTTTGAACGCTTCTTTCATTATAAATTTGGATGTATGATCTATTTATGTCAATGGCTTGTGCACGCATTATAGTGTACAACTCGTACTTGTAAATAAAGGACCCTCGTGGTACGCTTCTGCCACAATCCTTATAAAGGAGCTTAAAGCTTTACTTTTGAGTAAAACCTATCAAACCTTTCATTTTTCAAGGTTTTGCTCAAAAGAACAAGTACTTTCCTTATGATTTTCAAAACCTCAACCGTTTATATCACTTATTGAGGGGGAGTACTTGAATTAAAACTTTGTTCAAAAATTGTTCACAATGGTCATTCTTCCCGAACACTGAAATTGTCATATTTATTCTCAACTTTTCAAAAATAACATCATATATGCCATTTTTGAGGGGAGAAAATAAGTGATAAGAAATATGTTGTGTCAATGCAAATGAATCTTTGTGCTATAGACTTAACCCATGAATTGACGAGATCTTAACTGTTAGTAACTCGAAAAGACTTGTCCGGATGGGTAATAATTTCAAGCTAGTTCGCTAGTGATGTAAACGTGTCTCGCAAAGGACTTGTCTGAGTAGAATGTACCATTCGAGAAACTTTTGGTAGACATGAACTCGACGGGGTTTGACAACCTTTCGAGGATTGTCTACACCTTCAAGGTCGTTATTAGAGTTAGTTGTCACCTAAAAGTCGACAATGCAACTTTAACTATGCCACGAACCTGTCTCGCGGGGAATGTCTATCTTGAGTTGATCAATTCAAAATGTGCGCACTCTTTCCTCACTATGCATTTAACCGCTTAAAATCTTAAGCACAAGTGGAGGGGAGTATTTATGCAAAATCTTATCTCAACAGGGGTACTAAAATGTTTTTCATTCACAAACACTTTGAGAGATTTTTCACAATAAATGGTTTTTATAGCAACATAGGTTAGTCATGGAGTTATAAGGTGACTAAGTTAGTTAGAATAACCGCCTCTATGATCCGCCAGAGTCGAGGGATCTACCCCAGACACCACAAATAGTTAGTATTTAGAAGTCCTTAGGTATGATTGTAAAAGGAGAAAATGAGAATCGGAGAAAGAAGGAGTTGAAGAATTAAAAAGAAATGCAAAGAAAAGGGTGAAAAGAAATACAGGTTATTCAACTTAGGGCGTATTAACCGGTTCAATTCATATGCTACTAGTTACCACTAGATGACACCGTATTGAAGATTAAAAGTCGCCATGGACCCAGTGGACGATGCACTAAACCTTCTTAACCACTCAAGTTTCTCTCAACAGTAGCTTGTTTCATTCTCACAAGGAACCCTACGAACTATCGCTTTCTCTTAGAGATTGGCGGTATTGAAAAGGAGACCCTCTCCCTAGTCTCCGCTCAGAAAACCAAAATGCACTATTGAGTCTAGAGCCACGAGATTCATCAAAAGATCTCTTAGGTACACTTGACATTTCATCACTTGTTGTTTAACAATAAGAATTTCAAGTGGTACATTATCGAGTCCTTCACAGATCTTAGCAATCTGTCGAGAACATTTATGAGAGGTTCACATTTGTGATCCTCAGTCATTGAATGGAAACTCCCGCCAGTGGTCAACATCAAAATGTTTCCCAAGGTCGCTTCGGCAACTCCCCGCGGATTGCGCTAGTGGTCTCAAACGGTCTACAAGTCATGAGGTGATGCTTCTTGTACTCAGCACTCATCTCAATCGAGGTGTACTTCGTACATCGTGTTATCTCACTTGTGGGACTCGATTCAGAACGCCTTTGTAAGAATTAGAGTTGTGTTTTCACACTATGCCGCTAACACTCTCGAAGTTCAAACTTGTAAGTGCCGAACCGCTTATTACTAACCGCTTTATGTTTACTTCTTATGGAAGCTCGAGCCGAATGATCGTGCGATTCTCCACTTGTTCACACCAACAACATCATCAAAGATGTTCTATCTTAAAGCAACACAAAGTCGTAATGATTCTTCGTCAAATCAAAGAATCTACAAAGTTAAAGACTTAAAGAACTTCATCGCATCGTGAATCCAAGGTTTAAGAGCAGTGAGCATGTTGAGAAAGACGGAGACACCGGCAAATAAGCGCACCGGGCGTAATTCTGAGTGCGACTTGATGCGCATAAACAACATACTATCACTTTATCACAAAAACAAAGATCAAAGAACAAAGTTAAAGATGACGCCAAAGCATAACTGCTCAAAGTAAACTATCTCTACACTGGGAGATTGGTCGAATGACCAAGCCATTCTTCTCACAAGAAAGAAGAATGACAAGATAAAGCTACTATTACATCAACGCCTTCACGCTTTTTCTTCACCAACACTTGAGGGGGAGATTGTTGGAATAACTCCTAAACCTTAATTCAAGTGTTAGCTTCTCATATGTAATAGGTAGCTTATTATAGCCTTTATGTTTGTTTGGTCAAGCTATAGGGCCCATGCTTAGGGCCCATATCTAATAAGGAAAGGAAGAGTAGGAGTGTTGCCCTAGCTCCTAGCCTATAAATACTATGTAATAACCCTCACTTGAGGGTTGGTTGTTCTGTTATTCTTTCACTCATGCCCTACGCGTAACCGGCTAAGTATATCGTGTGTGTGTGTGTTTGGTTTATTGTTCAATCGCCTTTATCTCTTTCTTGTAAGCTTGTGTTGTAAAACTAGTGACCTATCAGATATAGAAGTACTCATTTGCTTCTTTGACGACCACCACACTAATTTATCACCCCAAAACTGAGCACCTCCTGAAGTACTTCGACGAGTATCTTGACACCGTCATGGTCGCGATCTCGCATAGGCTGCGTGACATACCGGTGTCCTTCTCGATACCAAAGTCCCATGTTAATGGTTCGAGGTACCAAAGACCCTTTTAACAGCTTCAAGGTGCTTTTTAGTAGGCTTAGCCTGATATCTAGCACACATGCATACATCGAACAGAATATCTGGTCTACTGGCTGTTAGGTACATCAAGGATCCAATCATACTATGATATTTTGTTTGATCAACCGGGATCCCCGAGTGGTCCTCATCCAGCTTTGTTCGTTCCACCATGGGGAGTGTCAACAGGGTCACATGAATCAAATCCAAATTTCTTTAAAATTTCATTTGCATATTTAGATTGATTAATGAAAATGCCTCCGGGACTTTGTGAAATTTGTAATCCCAAGAAAAATGATATTTGTCCCATCATTGACATTTGAAATTTCGAGCCCGTCTCTTTTGAAAATCGGTTACATTCGTTAGGGTCGGTCGAGGCAAATATAATATCGTCAACATATATTTGAACATGAATTAAATGTTTTCCTGACTTTCTGGTGAACAATGTAGGATCAACTGCTCCTTTGTAGAATCCATTTGCCAAAAGGAACTTTGACAACATATCGTACCATGCCCTAGGAGCTTGCATTAAGCCGTAGAGGGCCTTCTTCAAGAGGTAGACATGGGTAGGATGTTCCGGATCCACAAAACCTTCGGGTTGACTAACATAGACCACTTCTTTGAGACCTCCATTAAGAAAAGCAGTCTTTACATCCATATGATAAACTACCATATTCTTGCTACCAAAGATTAGCCAAGAAGATTCTGATAGCCTCAATACATGCAACTGGAGCAAATGATTCCTCAAAGCCAATACCCTCCTCTTGTCAATATACTTTAGCCACAAGCCTCACCTTATTCTTCAAAACATCACCGTGCTCATCAAGTTTTACTTTGAAGATACACTTTAGAGCAATAATCATAGCACAATCTGGAGGAGGCACCAATTCTCATACATCAAGACGTTCGAACTCATGTATTTCATCTTGCATAGAATTAAACCAGCTGTCCTCAAACATTGCTGTTTTGACATCTTTTGGTTCGATCTTTGATAGGACAGAGTTGAAGAAGCACCATAAGGCATCAGTGGCAAGTTGTTTTCTAGTGGATACCGAACGAGAAGGATTCCCCATGATATTATCCAACGGATGATCATGTGTCCATTTTTTAAGATGTTCATGTGGTTTTTGGTAAGGAACTGATGTAGCAGAGTTAGGATCCCCTAGTGAAGATGTTTCAGGAATGGGTTCAGGGGAAAATATGTTTTCAAATGTAGCATCTTTAGGAGTTGCAAAGGGGTTATCTCCAAAAGAATTAGCAGCTGCATTACCTTGATACACAGAAGATGATTGAGGATTCGAAGATGATGATGAATGATCGGCAAATGGCGCTTCTTGAGATAAAGACATTGAAATAGGTGGACCATTTGTATTGGTTGGGATAGGAGCAGCTACAGTTGGTGGTTTAGAATTATCATTAGCTGGAGGCTCATAGTATTCATCAAACATTGGATCGAACAATTTCTTCAAATCTTCTTCTGATGGAGGTACATGCGGAACTGCAGGAGAAGGATTATGTACAAGACCTGAACTAATGGGTCCATGTGTCAAAAGTTGAGATGCGGGTCTAGAAATGGATTGTCCAGGAGCCATTTGCCCAGTCAGCTCATCAAACGTAACGTGAATAGTTTCCATAATGTCTCGTGTTCTTTTGTTGTAGATTAGGTAACCCTTCTAATTAGGTGCATAACTAACGAAAAATCCAATATCAGCCTTAGCCTTCAACTTTCCCAAATATTGACCATCATTATTTGGATAACACAAAGCTCCAAACACATGAAGAAACGAAAGATCCGGTTTTATGTTGTGAACTAATTCGTATGGAGTTTTTGCATGAGTTATATGTATTAGGGAAGGGTTTTGGGTGTAGCATGCAGTGGCAATGGCTTCCGCCCAGAGAAATATTGTAGCCTTTGAAAATATTAGCATAGTCCTTACAGCTTCTACAAGAGTTTGATTTCGCCTTTCAACTACACCGTTCTGTTGAGGAGTGCGTGGAACACTTCTTTGATGACTGATTCTAATGCTTTTATAAATCTGACTAAGTTCTTTGTTCACAAATTCAGTTCCATTGTTTGTTCGGATGATTCTAACTATTTTGTTAAGCCGAACCTGCAATTGTTTAATGAGTTTTGTTAACCCAAGTAAACCAAGTGTAGTCATTAACAACAACTAGCACATACTTTTTCCCATTTATACTTTGTACTCTCATGGGTCCGCACAAATCCATGTGAAGGGTATGAAGAACTTCCATATTGGAATTAGCAGGTTTGGGTTTGTGGCATACTTCGTGCTTTTGCCCAATTGGCATGCTGAACAAAAATGATCCTTTTCGTATTTTAACCGGGGCAAGCCTCTTACGAGGTCCTTTCTAGAGAGATCATTTATGGTACCGAAGTTCAAGTGATTGAGACGACGATGCCATAACCATGACTTGTTCTTAGATGCCTTAGACAACAAGCAAATTGGAGAAGACTTCATCATGTCTTCGATAGAGATGGTGTACAAATTAATACCACGAGTTCCCTTTAAAAGCTCAACACCATCTAATTCTCTAACGAAGCAAGAGTGTTTTCTGAAAGCCACTTCAAGACCAGAGTCACAGAATTGACCAACAGAGAACAAATTATGACCAAGACCTTCCACATAATAAACTCGGGAGATCACACTATCTCCAAACACATAATCTCCATATCCCATAATTGCCCCAAAGTGTTCATTCCCAAATCTAACAGTCCCGATTAACTTATTCACGAAGTTCTTGAGCCAAGAGCGATCTCCAGTCATATGTTTTGAGCAACCTGAGTCCAAATACCAAAGGACAATTTGTACGACCTACATTTGAACACAGGCAAGTATGGATAACTGGAAGCTTTGGA
This sequence comes from Chrysanthemum makinoi, assembly GCA_910596185.1. Lineage (NCBI taxonomy): Eukaryota > Viridiplantae > Streptophyta > Magnoliopsida > Asterales > Asteraceae > Chrysanthemum > Chrysanthemum makinoi. The sequence goes on along the minus strand of OU343218.1, from coordinate 38,902,562 downwards.
TCCCCATGAGAAAATGGGTTCCGATTGGTTAGTACATGCAATTGGTATGCCTACAGCATTTCTAGAAGCTATGACATCATTAATGGTGGAAGCAAGACTAGTAGTGACAGTGGACCTATTTGAAGTGTGACAACTTCTTAAAGGTATGATTCTACCAGTGGGCTTTCATTTCTTAGTGGGCATAGATCTAGACATCTTAGGGCAAAATTCATTAACTTTGAATTTACAGCCAGTAGGTTTCCATTGATAACCTACATTACTAAAATTTCTCCCTGTAGGTTTCCAATAATTACTAAACCTTTTCCCTATAGGCTTCCAGACTTACTTAACCTGTTTAGCATTTCTGACATTTTTAACTGGAGATTTAACAACATTTCTCAAATCATTCATAACACATTCATAGTGATTACCAAAAACCAAACATTCATTACATGTTTTGCAAATAGTAGCAGAATTTGAATTAATTACTATACGCTTATAGCTAATACTAGAGTCGACATGATTCATCTTATTCAACTCAAACTTATTCTTCCTAGGGTGGTCTTCTACTTTCTTCTCTTGATCACTCTTAGCTCGCGCGGTCCTATCTTGCTTTGTATTGCCTGAAGGCTTTGACCCGCTATCCTTAGTGCCACTGATTACCCCTGTTGAAGGAACGATGGGAATATTAGTTTGTTTTACTACTTTTTGCTTTTCTGGTCTAGAAGTGCTGGGATCTGAAACTTTAGGAGGCACATGAAAGGTCACAAGCTTGACTTTAGGCATAGAACTGGGATAACAACTCTATCTCGCTAAGTACCAGATTTAGGACATGTTGCAATTACACATTCTAAGAGTTCCTGAGATCGTTTGGCATATAAGCATGCATGCCCAACCGCATTATCACGTGGTTTCTCTATCTTATCCTCTTCTACAATCTCACGGAGACACTCTAAACTATCCTTAAGGTACGAAAGATATGTTTGAAATGCCAATTCATTATTTCTATAATGAGGAGGAATATACTTCATATTCACATCATTTTTAACACAAGCTGGCACCTTTGGTGCAACATAATCTCCACTAGTGATTGGCATTTTCCCTTTTACCTGATTCTTCAGATTCTCAATTTCTTTTTGCAAAGATGTTAACTTTTCATTGTTCTTGTCACGAGTGACCTGATTTGATTCATATAACTCTTTGAAATGCAGTTTAACTTTTTCATTTTTCACTAGAAAACACTCATTTTCATGTTATAATACATCAATGAGGATTTGAAGATGGAAATTCTGAGAATTCTGAGAATCTAAAGGAGGAGGCATGTGGGTTCCAGTCACTTCACTCAAATTACCCTTCAATTTGGAAATTTGGACTTTCAATTTTCGGATCATGTTAGAGTGAGCTTGAATCTGTTCATCACGAGATTTTATTTCAAAATATGCATCAAACTCAGGAGCATCCAAAGATGTCTTGGCATTTGAAGTTTTAATTCTTTCTTCAAGATGTTGATATTTTAATTGTAAATCAAGATATTCAACTTCTAATTTAGAAAAATGCCTGACCATGTTATCATGATCATCCCTTTCGATTTTGTTATGCAATTTCAAATTTTTGGTTTCAAGCTCATTGACACGATCTTGTGAGACTTTCAATGCAATCGATAAATCATGAAATTGAGAAGCAGTAATGGAATAATTCGTGGCAGTATAAAAGACATCTTGATCAATACATCTAGAAATCAAATTCTCATTAAGGATGTGAATATTCTTCCTCTCAATCTCATTACTTTTAAGTTCACATTCATATGTTTTAACCTCGTTTTCCATTTCATTAAACATCCTTTTCATTTCATTCACTTCAGTGTTAATAGCATTTTGAATACTCTCGAATTGTTCCTTTAGTTGTATAAAGAATGGAATGACCTCAGTAAGATAACATGTTTTAGTTTGCTCAAAACCCCTTTCCCCTTCAGTAATTTCTGTTGGTGTGATTTTTTTTTACATGTTTTCTTGAAATCAACAACCAGTTGGTAAACTACATATAAGCTGATTAAGGTTTTATTTTGAGTAGGAAGATTTATGGGCACTAAATGTATTGGTGTATTGGGTGGATACACTGTAGCTGGAGGCAATTTCCTAAGAGGAGGATTCTTTTCAATAAGTTCATGACCTTTTCTCTTTTCCATATCCAACTTCCAAAACACTTGTTCAGGGGTTAATTGAGTCTTAGGTCTAAACTTAACTGTGGCTATCCAGTTATCCTTAGTGTAATTGGGAGTTTTAAACGTTATATTATGATTCACAAACCAAGGATCTTCTTTTAATTTATTTTTCGTTTTCTCTCTAGAGGCATTTTCTATTTCTATGTCCTCTTTAGTGTTCTCAACAAAAGTTGGATTTTGTCTAGGCTTGAGAATCTCACTACCATCATAAATCACACCATGAACTGTTTTTTCTTTCTTAAGATACGCAGGATTATGGTCTTCTGCAAGGCCAATACTATGCTTATCACTTAATACTCTATGCTTAGTGATCATGTGAGCAGTCTGAATGGTGTTTCCTTGTACGTACAACTTGTTTTCAAGTTTGTTCTTCAAAGTTTTAAGGTTGGAAAAATCATTTAAAAGTTTTGATTCCTTTGCATTGAACTCCTACTTAAGCACTTTTACATTTTCTTGAAGTTCTTGCTTTTGCTTAACAGTTTTATTAAGTTTCTCTTGTAAGGAATATAACTCTTGTTTTAATGTTTCTTCCTTTAAATAACTTTTTCAGATTAATGTACGCATTTGGCTATCCATTTCATGCTCACATGTGGTCAGCTCAAATTTGGCACGCTGTTCATAGATGGCAACTTGATCCTTATAGATATTAAGTTTAGTGGTCATGGAATCATTAGGCACATAATTAGTATACTCATCAAACACATATTCATTATTGATGGCAGAAGATGCATCACTTGGTACAATTAGACTTTCATGTTGCTTCACATATTGATCATATGGGACAACATTGCTATTACCCATATTTTCAATATCTGATTCAATGACTTCTGTTGATTGTACTTCGTTGTGAACCTTTTGCACATCAACCACATCATATAGTTTTAGTACCTCTGATATGATTGAATCCTTGGAGGCACCGGCTTGTTGAGGTGATGAGACCATTGGAGAAATATTTGCCATAAAGATGGTCTGTGCCGTTGGTTCATCATCAACATCAGAGTCAAATGCATCACAATCTGCTACTTGGAAGACATTGGGAGTGTTCTGAGCCAAATCATGCACTGGTTGTTCATCCACATCTGCATCATATGTTTTGGCATTCCCCTCAGCAAGAAACAGCAACTCTTCCTCATCCAACACAGCTCCACTATCTTGAGCTTTCACCAACAACATCTTATCCCTGAAGTAATCTGCATTCTATGGACGTTTTAGCTGAGTGCAGTTCCTAGCAATGTGTCCTTCCCCTCCACAGTTGTAGCACTTAATTGGTTTACCTTGACCCTAAACCAGGATCCTTCCTCGGTTCTGATTACCCACATAACCAGCTCCAACACCAACATTCCCATAACCAGTTCCAGCTCCTACATTCCCTTGTGCATTATATGGTGGATTCACATTCTGCCTTCCTTGCACATTCTGAACCACAACCCTTCCACCCTTAATAGTAGCATGATTATGTAGATTAGATGCGGTTCTGAAATGGTTGTTGGTGTGGGGAAGTAAGTTTCTGTTTTGTTGAACCATTAGGGCCAGTTGATTTGCAAGGCTTTCAATGAACATGTCAGATGGTTTATATCCTGAGTCTGGTATGGTAATGTGATTATGATCCTTAGTAGGTATGACTTGTGATTCTTTGGCACTTATCCTCACATTTGAAAGAAATGCAGTTGAGTCATTTGAAGAGCTTGCAGCAGCATTGTTAGATTGAAATTTCTCCACGATCAAACGCTCAAATGTAGCATGCTTCTCATGTTAAAGTAAGTATGCATAAAGCTGTTCATAGTTGGTGTTCCTCAATCCTTTATTCAATTTGACAGCAGTAACAAATTTGTGCCATTCGGGATTCATGTTGTTTACGAACTTGGAATTGAGTTGGATATTAGGCATTGTCATGTTAATGTTCCTCATATCATTCACAAGTTTGTAAAACCTCACATGATACTCAGTGACACTTTCCCCTAGGTTCATCTTAAAGTTCTCAAAGTTATCATAAAGTTGTGACTCTCTATCTTCCTTAGTCAACTCTGAGCCAGAGAGAAGCATCTTGACATTATCCAAGACTGCCTTGGCCTCAGTATTATGATTGATCAGCTTGTAAATGTCTTTTGGTAGACCTTGAAGTACGATGTTTGAAGCTCTAATGTCAGCATCATATCTTTTCTTCTCTTTATCATTAAGATCATCATACGTCCTTGGTCTATCCAAACCCAATATGACAGTTCCATCAGTTGCAGTTTCAAGAACATCTCTGGTAGTTCCTATTTGGAATGGTCCTTCATCAATTGAATTAATGATGTTACGACCATTCTCTTTACCCAAGAAGTACAGTCTGATTCTCTGTGCCCAAGAGTCATAATCAGTTCTATCAAGCATAGGAGGACGAGTATCGGACCCTGCTGCTTGAACGTCATCAGCAACGGAAGAGGTGATTGTAGACATGATTCCTAAGTACATGGGATTTTACTACTCTTTGATTAAACCAGGAAATAGCTTCTTTCGCGAGATTTTACTAAATCAAGAGAAAACCGTAAAACTTAACATAAAAGAAATGACAAGTCTCAAGTGACAAATCGCAGTGAACCAACTCGCAGCAATCAAGTCGCAGGATTACCAAACCGCTTTAATCAAGTCGCAGGATTAACAAATCGCAGCACTCAACTCGCAAGATTAACAAACCGCTTTAATCAAGTCGCAGGATTAACAAATCGCATCACTCAAAACACACCTATTATCAAACCGCAGAAGACAAATCTCAAATAGTGACAAACTGCATAGACAAACCGCACACTTTGACAACTCGCAAGGGGACAATAGTACACCCACTACTTGTCCTTTTCTCCTTTTTCCCTCAAACCGTAACAAAGCTAACAAATCGAATAGAAAAATGATCAAACTGCACACAAAAATAACTCAAACCGCAGCGCGAGAGAACAAACCACAGTCAAAACAGAATCAAATCACATGAAACAAAGGACAAGTCGCACCCAAAAACTATCAAACCGCACACAAGAATTAGTGTACGAGAGACAAACCGCACTCAAGAATACTTCAAAAAACCAAACTTTTCAATCAGAAACCACTACAACCAAGATGAATCTAGCCTTCAAAACCAAAAACTAAACTCATATGATGATCCTAAACACAAAAGTATAATCAAAATCCAAACTTTAACACTAAATAAGATCAAAATGGTGAAAATGTCTCTAAACTCATTCAAACCCAAAACTTATAAAAACCACTAAGAATCCAAGAACATGTAAAGTAGATGATCAAACCATGGCTCTTGATACCATTTGTAACATATTGGTTTTCATAAACACTTAAGCAAACAATCACAAGGTTCGAATGAGGTTTGTACTAGAGAGAGAAATGGGAACTTCTAGTAAGAGAAAGAAAAATGCATTATGAAGCTCCAACCATTTGCCTTGCTAGACAAAGGGTATTTATAGTGTCTTACAATATATGCCACCTACGGGCTGTGGATCAGGCATACAATGGGTAAAGACCCGTCCGTCCTCCACGGTGTTACTTAACTAACTACTAACTATATCTAAACGACTACGACTACGAGCTTTCAAACGAATACATATACTTGAGGTGACCTAGTCTTTAACTACCGGATTTTCTAAATCCCAACATTAGTAAAGTTAATCATTTGCGTTTTACTACACATAAGAACTATATAAGTCTAGTGGCATACAAAAAATCTTAAAATATTCGTAAATCACAACTCTATAACATGCTATTAGTCATCATTCACGAACATAGATTAATTATAGAATAAATTGACCAATAATTTGAATTTTTCAAATCTTACTATTATACTAAACATTGTATTTACGTAAAACTAAAAACTCATGCTAAAAAACTGATATGTTTCAAAAGCTTTAAAATTTATAATACTAGTTTTATGATTCTCAATTCAAAACACACGGATGAAGTATACCCTATCGCTTTATAGTAAATATTTGATAAGACCAGGTAGTTCTTGTGGACTCATGTAGATTGTATTTATTACTATGATACAAAAGTAAAATACGCGTTACTATTATTCGATCAAGTCGTAAACCTATGAACTCACCAACTATTTTTAGTTGACACTTTTTAACATGTATTTCACGAACTAAGTGAATCTATCAAGAACAAAAAAAAATAATACTATTGAAGATTTCTTACTATCACTTGATGTATGAACTATTTAAGTAAATCATGAGTATGTACTAGCTTTACATGTGTTAGGAATTGGAAATTCCATATGTGAAGAGTCGGTCACCCCAAATATTATCTAGCATAGGTTAGCTCGTAGATTCGTCATTAGTTACGTTATTTAGCAGTTTAGTAGTTAGTTTGTAGCGTAGTTTAGTTTAGAGCAACACCGTGGAGGAAGGACGGGTCTTTACCCACTGTATACCTGATCCACAGGCCGTCAGGAGGTCGTTTAGTTTGTAACCTATAAATACCCTCTACCTTGCAAGGTAGAGAGTTGGAAGTTCTAATCTAACCTTTTACACTTTTGTTTATCTCTCTAGAATTCCCTCTCTACTCTCTTCATCTCTCTAACCATGGCATTCATATACTATCATCATCCTAGACCACCCGAATCATTTAAACAACATAAATATCACGATCCTACAATTGGTACCAGAGCCAGGTTGTGTTGTTTTGTTGATTCGTATGGTTCTTAATGTGCTTTGTTCGATTTTTTAATGCGAGTTGGTTATGTTTGATGTGGGTTGATGAGGTTTTGATGAGTTGTTTATGATGGTCGAGTATGATTATAGTCAAAACTGATTTTACAAGTTGTTTGAATCTGCTTTTAAATGACTTTTTAAATGCTTGGTTGTGTTATGTCTTTTGGTCAAAACTGATTCGTTTATATCATGCTACCTTTTGTAACTTGACTCATATTGGTAAATGTTTTGGGTTATCATTTTCTAGTTTCGTGATGCTGTTAAAATGTTTGCATCAGTTTTGGTCTTTCAAGGTTGTCTAAACTGTTTTCCTCGTGGTCTAACATTGGTCTAATGAAATATCTTGCATTCAGCTTTCTGGGTTTTGTGATAAAATGATCAAGTCTTGCCTTGTTCTATGAAGCGAGTTACCTAATTTATCTATGCGAGTTGACAGTTTTGACTGCAACTATGTCCAGATTCAAAGTGTAAGTAAGCGAGTTGTGTACTTGCATTCTTTAATGCGAGTTGTTATAACGTTTTTGAAGTGCAAGCGAGTTGTTATCACAATGTCCAGATACAATGGCTGTTAAGCGAGTTGGGTTTCTGGTCCAGTTTCAATGCGAGTTACTTAACTCCCATATGTTTTATTTGCACTTGCTTTTGAGCGAGTTGCTGCTGATGAGAGTTGCACTCAACCCACTTTTGAGCGTGTTGTTACTTATGCGAGTTTGGTATTGAAGCGAGTTGGTAACAAAAGTAGCGACTTGAATCAGAAGACTAGCGACTTGACAGATCTGAATAAGAAGATGAAGAAGTAATACAACCTAAATGTCGACCTAATGAGACCAATACCAACTCAAGACTCAGACTACAACATCACTTATCAATGACTGCTACTTCTAATCATTCAACAAAACAATAAACAAGTAATCAACCAAAACTTGTGACAACTCTCTATCATCATCCAAGTCATGTCTCACCAACATCTATGATCTCAGTTTTATTCCTTGTGAGTATGGTTCACCAAACACTTAGATCTAAAAAGATCTATACACAATGGAAAAACACATCATTGACCTTTACACTTGAAGAATCTTCGAACTGCAAACAAGAGTAATATCATGTATGGTATACTCTTTATTGTGATGCGTTCATAATAAAGAAAGGGTTACACAATTAATCTCAGTCCGTATTAAATGGAAATGACGTTAAGATCTCAGAATCATCTCGTGATTAATCAATGTATCCATCTTGACTTTGAAAATCAAATTATCACGAGACTATCATCATCGATCCAGGTTTCATGGTACTTTTATGAATGTCATTGATCTCAGCCATCTACTTTCGTGGTACTCGTAAGTAACATCAAGACCAAGGCCTTATGCACGAAATTAGAAAATCATCACCGATCATAATTTTGTTTGAAGACTTGCCTCAGTCTTTATTCGAACTCTCAAAGATAAGTTGTTAACAATGTTGTTAATACTTTATCTTGGTTCGCTTTTAACTCAAAACATGATAACAATAAATCATAACTAAAGAAGGGTTAATACCTACCTTGAGGCCGTCTCTAGACCCTTTTAACCATCCCTGTGGCTAGGTCTAACGAACCTTGTCTCAAACCAACCCTGTGGCGAGATTAAACTGGTGATAGGTGTCGAATTATTGATCTAATACTGTGAGGGAGGCGGATTTTTTAATGTGATTAGGGTTTGGTGTTTGAAGGTGTGAGGCATGATGTATGTGAGAAGGTTGGGGGGCGGATGTTATCTGATTTGTGAATTAGGGTTTGTCTATGTGTAATGTATGTATTAATACCCAAAAGATTAGGGTTGAGCATTTTTTTTGCTGGATCGGGAATGGGCTGGATATAGATTAGGATGTATTGGACATACTTTGGGCCCGTGTGATATGTTGGATCAGGTTATGTTTTTCGTGGGCCAGAATGGACTGGATCAGGAAACTTTAATTGAATGGCCTTGATGTCTTGTAAGGTATTTGTAACAATGTGCTAATTGTGTGTAGCGTTGGGCCATGTGTTGAGACATGATATTCGGATTGTCATGAACATCTTTTATCCCATTTACTCTTTGTGATTTACTTGGTCATGATCTTTTCCACATTCTTTGGTAATTGATTGTTCATCTTTGACCGGATGTCGGATCGGTTTTGAATTGACATGGGCTTGATTCGATAACATGGGATAATATGAGATTTAGATATTTTGATGATGATGAGACTTGATTGAGATTTGACTGATTATGAGGATTGTTTGTATGACTTGATGATGACGAGATTAGTTGAGATTTGATTTGATATTGAGAGTCGTTGTGTTGTGCGGGATTGATACTTTGGTTTATGCAATTTTCACGAAAAATATTATGTTGCGGCTTGAATTGATGGTGGAACTTTGTTGACTACGAGGTTGTTTGTACGGTATTTCTTATTTGGCTTTGAAGTGAGGTTTTCCGGGCGCGTTTACTTATCTCATCTTCTTTCTTTCTACCCTTCCGCGAAGATGACTTGTTTGGGCGTCTATTGTGTGTGATAAAGACTTGGCTATTTAGTTAAGCTTGTGATTCTTTCACGCTTAACCCACAACGTTGCTATCACTTTGGTATCTCACGCAGTTGTGGATACGTCAAGAGGTTTTGTACATTGGGTACACCGCTTCTCTTTCACAAGGATTAGTACAAGTTTAAGTAACAAATCTGGGGAAGTTCACTTCATGATCAAGTTTGACATATCGGGTTTACTTCACCATGTGGTCACAGCAACAGCAGACAGAATGCGTGAATGAGGTGTTTACCAAAGTGTTTATTGGATGGTTGATGATGTTGTTGATGTTGGATAATGAACCGTTGATGAACCGCTGCATGTTCCCCTAAAACAGATATTCACCGAAACCAAAATTGTCATAATACATTCAAGCTGACATTGTTTACGGTTTTGTCTTGATTTTGTAAAATCCCGCGAAAGAAACTATTTCTCGGTTTAAATCATAGACTTGTAAAATCCCGTGACAATGGAATCATTCCGATATAAGTAAAGGGCATTTCCGGTTCGATCTCACGGTTTATTCTTGGTTTTGTAAAATCCCGCGAAAGATACTATTTCTCGGCTTAAACCATAGAATTGTAAAATCCCGTGATGATGGAACCATCTTGGAGAAAGGAAAGCGTATTTCGAGATCTTATTTGATCGGTGCTACGGTTTCTAGCGATGAATGGATAAAGGGTGTACTTCATGAATTGGGTGTGTGTTTGGATTGTCCTCATGGCAGTTTGGTTATTATAAGGTTTTATGGGGTTATGTGCTTTTAACCATGGTCGGGATGAAAACCATTATCAGAGTTCACTTAAAACGTCAAAGGATGCTAGAATTGAGCTTTTAACTAGAAGATATGACAACGGGGTTAATTCACTATTATTTATTTGAGGTTGAAGTGAAATATCACGGGCGAGTGTACTTACCATCTGAAGGTATCGGGGATGGTTGGATGAAGATTCTTCAAGATCCTTGTTCGATCTTATTATCAAAAATGAAGACTTAGAAATCTAGTTATTGTTGGGTGAATTTTACCTTTTCTTTTACCACTTGGGGGAATTGGGCTCTTACCATCACAAAATAACTATCACTTTAACGAGTTACGTTGTAGTGCTCAGTGTCACATTCAATTATGGATTTTCAAGAGGTGATGTACGTCTTATACTTGATGGTTGGTTGGTTGAAGAGTATAGAGTATTTAGAGAGTACTTAGAGATGCTAATGGAAATCGGCACCGCTCTTTGTTTCATATGTGCAAGTTTAAGTCACGAGTTCGGGATTGTTTACTTCAGGGTCAAATTCATCATATTGGGTTTTCTCCATCAGCTGTTACGACAAAGAGTCTACTGAATGATAATGGGGTTGATTACAAGTTTGCCAAGAGTAGATGAAAAGAGAGAGATAATGACATATGAACACATCAGTTCATGCCTCGTACTCTAAAGAAAAGAAATGTGTACGCTTCAGTGCGCATTATCTTCGGAAGAAGAGAAATCTTCTCAATTATGACCATTCTCATCAACATGCTTCATGATTTTTCCATGCACTTTCAATTATCAAGTGAACCGGGCTACTGTTAATTGTTTTCTTATTCAACTTGCTCAACTATAATGATGATGGCGACATCATGTGCTAATTTTGCGGGGGAGAAGTGTGAATAGAATACATTTAGAAGATACTCACTTGTTGAATCAAGAATGGCATCTCCATATGAAATTCTTAAGGAGGAGAATAAGTATGATAATTCTGCATGGTTGATCGATATCTGAGAATATATGGTCATATGGCTCCAAACTCATGTAAGAACCGAGCTTCTTCTTATCGGGTCATCTTTACATGGAGTTTCTTCTAAGAGCCGTTGGTTGACATCTTCACTCGGACTGATGAGTCTATTGACAAAGTGCTTCCGATTAATGCTTCAAGTACACATCAACATGATGATTCCGAACAATCTCTCTGTTCTTGTTTGATGTGATTGGTAGTTTGGTGTTACCATCTCGTGTGTTCGCTGCGGCCTGATTGCTAATTTCTTTGATGAAAATCTTTATGTTCTTGTTTGATTGGGAGAGATTTTAGTTCATGGGACTTGCAAGATGTAAGTTAATTGGGATGCTTTTTGGTGATGTTCTTATTTTTTGGTGAGTTGAAGATGTTAACTATCTATTCCCCAACTGCACAATATTGAAGAAGGTCGAGTCTCATCACGTTCTACACTTTCGCTACATGTTAGAAGACTAAAAGATGAGTTGCATTTGATTATCCAAAGACTTCTTCATATTCGGGCATTGTCAGTTTAGGGGAGAGCACTAATTGGGGAGGTGAAATGTCGATTTAATCCCCAATTAGACTTGCTCACATTATTCAGCATGTTGATTCTCATAAAGACTTCAAGCGTTCTCCTCAATGATTTCTAGTATTAGAGTGATAATATGTTGTTGATTCAAGTGTCAAAACCGGCAAGGGGAAGGAGACAAGCATCTAAAAGCGAGTAAACTTGATGAACTTAATACTTCTAAGTAATTGAAGATACCCCTGGAAGACAAATGTTATTACATGAGAGAAACTCAAGGTTTGACTCATGGCGAGTAAACTTGATGAACTTAATTCTTCTAAGTGATTGAAGATATCCAGGGAAGACAAATGTCATGACCGCAGAGAAACTCAAGGTTTTACTCATTAAGGCGTTTAATGTTCTTATTCCAACTACATGGGGGAAGAGATGTAAGAGTTAGTTTCTGATGATGAAAGAGGTACACAAGTGTGTGATGATTTCGATGTGATCGCAATCATCAGGGGATAGAGAATTGTGTACATTGGGGCTTCAGTTGTTTCACTTGAGTGCTTAATCGATGATTCGAGATATAATCACTTATTTCGGAGTTGACATCCGCAGAGATTGTCATCTGCAGAGATAATCAGTGATTCGGCCTGCTTCTTCAATGTTATCGGTTATTCTCTCTTTGGGCATTCAGGTATTTCGGGTTCTTGAGCTTCATACACTTTCTTTAGGGGAGAGAAAAGTATACATCGGGGTTATTCTTTGGCTATTGGACTTAATCTGCAACTTCGATGGTATAAGTTTCTTTGTCTTCGGGTTTGTGTATTCGGGTTCGTGAGCTCTAGTCTAAGAAACTGACTACATTAATTCGTCTACTTGGGGGAAGTGGTTTCTCAACAACTTTTGGTATGGATTGCTTCATACTTCAGTGGTTATGAAATTTGAGAAGATTATTTTATGTGTGGGATGATACGGTGCTGTTCTTCTTCTTGATGATATAACCCCGAATAAAGAATCTCGATTATCGGTCTTAAAAGGAGCAGCGGGATTTATGATAATGGTGTGATTCTCTGTGCACCTGGCTAAGGCAAGCTTGAAATAGAGCTTCAAATCTGCTTATCTAATGGATTTTCGGTTTGGGGGGAAGCTGCCAAAGTCTCACTTTCAGGTGGTTCAATCTCTTCGAAGCAAGAGCCTCGGAAGCTTTGGTGGTGAAAGTTTTAGGGATGATGACTTCTATCTTCTACAACGGGGCTGCTCGATATCCTTATCTCGGTACTCGTATCATCATCTTCTTAAACTATATCATGTACTCTATTTGTGTATACATCTATCAAAAAAACCAAATACAAAAATAGAAAACCAATAAAAAGAAAATAGAAAATTATAAAACCATCAAAAACCCATAAAAATTAGAAAATTTGAAAAAGACCACAAATATGTTTTCTCAAGACATGTCTTCTGGTATCGATTACATCTGCGGTCTTAGAAATGTCATTCAATAATGACACGGGACCATAGATGAAGTTCGAGAAGGAGGTGTAAATATTCTTTCCCAAAACATGTCACAAATCAAATGGCTTGCAGTTATTTCAGACTGTAACCCGCACTTAACTATGGCTTGCTAGTATTTCTGATAGCAACCCGTTCTTTAAGGAAGGAAAGTGCTGCGCTAAACCAATTTTCAAATATTTCGTGCACTTATCCTAAAACAAAATGAGGAAAGTATGTCGAAGGACTGCTGTTCCCACACAAATGTTTTTCCGTCTAAATATTCTTCAAAAAAATATTTGTTGTATTCAAAATTGGTGGAAAATGAGTTGCTTTCAAAGCAATCAGAATCAGAGTTTTTATAAAATTTTTAAACTCAATCAATGACTTCAGTGCTTTTAAACTTTTCAAAATTGAGTCATTAATTGAGGGGAAGAATGTTTTCAAATTTACATCATCTAACGGACTTTCTTAATTATCCTACGTGCTTAATTAAAATATATAATTGCCTATGTTGAAGGACTAGGTTTCTAGGATGTGATTGTTAGGATTAGATGATTATAGTTTGATGAACACATTATTCCCATACCTTATATGAACTGATTGATATGTTGAATTGACTTGAATTAGTCGATTGTTGTTTGGGTGATGTCGACCACCATATATCTGTATGTGTGTTCACTAACGTATGCAGGTATATTGGTATATAAGAATGTTCCCGATCCGGATCCCACAATTGAAGATGATTGGATGCCGAAAGGAAAGGGTAACTATATCTTGGGTTGACAAATGAAGAAACGGAGCTTAATTGGACTTCTATGAAGAGTTGGCATAAATGCAACGTAAGAGGTCTCACTGCATCAGCAGATGGTTTTCTTCTAAGTGATTGAAGAAACGGAGCTTAAATTTGACCTAAGTTGGCATTAAAATGCAACGTAAGAAGTCTCACTGCATCAGCAGACGGTTTTTCTTCCAAGCCCTACAGCAGCAACATCAACAGAAGTAGCTCAACCACCTAACGTATCTTTGTGCAGGATAATTGTGATTATACCATTTTCTTTAAACAATTTTTGACTAATATTGTTTTGAAAAATGGAAAAATATTGGTTTTGAAAATAAACTGGACTAAATTTTGAAAATCACCGGACTTCATTTTATCAAAACTTAAGTCACCCAATCATCGACTACGGTCATCGATTGAGGGGGAGAGTGATTTAAAATAAATTATTTTCAAACAATATTTCTTCATAAAAATCCGGATTGTACAAAATAAGCGGTGATCTAAAGATTTAATGTTATGTCATGGTATGATTTTTCTTTAGAATCAAGATCTTTCAAAATGAAATTTTTTCTGTTCTTGTTTGATTGTGAAATTGTTTTATTTTACTCAAAGATCTCTTAAAACAATCATACCTGACACTAACAATCTTTAATGTCTTAAAATGGTCCTTATCTGTCATTTTTCAAAATCAAATCTTGCCACGTCTTTCCCTAAAACTTTCTAAATGATTTAAATAAAACGGGATCCAAAATCTCAGTTGGTTTGAAATTTTTGATCGGGGGAGAGATCATGATTTAAATCTCAAATCTGTTTTAATAGAATTGGTTTTAGTCCTTTAAAGGCACTCCTGCCTCCATGTGCCAAATGATTTCTAATACATAATGCACATGTTGAGGGGGAGCATCTATCCAAAAACAAGATGAGTATTTAAACAAGGCACATTTTCTCCCGTGTTTTCTAAACCTTATTAAATCACTTGGGATCCAAAATCTCAAAGGGTTTGATATTTTTGATCGGGGGAGAATTTGTGATTTAATAATGAAAACTGATAAATGATGATCGACTCGAAGCATATATTGAGGGGGAGCATTTCAAAAGAAAATAAACTATCAAGGTACAAAGATTTCTATGTTTCATCATAAAGTACCTTGATTGATTTTCTAATGGTTTTCTGTATGGCAATGCAATCGTGGAAGTACTTCAAAAATCTCTTGCCTCTATGTGATAAAATAATTTCAAATATCCTACGCACATATTGAGGGGGAGAATTTACCAAGAAAATCAAATGGTTTTTTTCTATGAAAATTGTAATCAAAGAAAATATTTCAAAGCCCTCTTGCATCCATGTGCTAAACAATTTCTAAATCATATGCACATGTTAAGGGGGAGGTTTTCTAAATGATCAAAACTATTAAGGTACAAAATGCTTTGATCTCGTATCACAAGTACCTTGATTGTCTTTCCAAATGATTTTTCAATTGGTTTTAAAAAAGGAATGAATTGTACCAAAAGACCCACCATTTTACTTTATGTATGGAGTTATAAGGATTGTGAGGTTAGGTATTAGTTCCCACGATCCGCCAGAACCGAGGGGATCTACCCAGGGACAATCCACTAGATAGTGTAGAGTCTTTAGGTATGATGAAAAAAAAGGAGAAAAATGAGAAATGGGAAGAGTGCGGACTGAGACAGAGCAAGTAATGGAATAAACCCAACAAGGTTCTAGTTATGAAGTCTCGGTAAGCACTGGAGGGGTTGAAGAATGAAAAATAATAGGAATGTAAAAAGGGTGAAAAGAAATAGCCCTCAAATAATTCAACCTTAGGGCAGAAACCGGGTTCAATACATATGCTACTGGTTGTTACCAAGGTAACATCGGTATTGAAGACAAGACATCATGGACCCAGTGATGCACTGCACTACACTTCCCAAGCTACTCAAGTTCCTCTTAAAAGGACTTGTTTCATTCTCACGGGGAACCGACATAATCTATCGACTTTCTCTTAGAGATTGTTGATATTGAAGAAGGAGACCCTCTCCCTAGTCTCCGGCATAGGAACCAAATGTGCACTATTGAGTCTAGAGCCAAGAGATCGTCCACAATATCTCATTAGGACACTAAATTAATGAAGACTTGCTGTTTCACACAATGTGGAAAGTAAGAATATTTTAAGAGTCCTACGCATTATCCTTGTGATATTGCTAGAACATCTGAGTGATATGCTAACACATTCACAATGAAGATGGAAATCCTTCTAGAGCCGACATCAAACAAGCTCTTGGTGGGTGACATGTGAGATCTTGCAAAAGATCAAGCTTGTGACAACTGGATAGAAACGATGGGGCGATTCACTCGTGAATCAACCTTGGTCCAGGAAAAGGATTGACTGATACCTTTGAAAAACCAGTCGTTGTGCTCAAAAACTCTTTTCTCTAGCACTTCGATTGTGTATTATGCTTTCAAATTAAAAGGGTATTTATAATTGAAAATTGATTTCTTCTTCTAAACCTTCGTCGTATTGAAAAACTATTTCTCTTAAGCAATACGCGATTGTTCTCAAATCATTTTCTATCAATCAGTAAATCTCAATTTGCTTGTTCACTCATTCCGTGTTGTCTTCTTTGAGACGTTCCTGTTAGGAATTAGAAATTCTCGGTATTAAAGAGTCGGTCACCTCAAGTATATGTAATCGTTAGAAAGCTCGTAGTCGTAGTAATATTTAGTTAAGTAGTATTTAGTTAAGTAACACCGTGGAGGACGGACGGGTCTTTACCCACTGTATGCCGATCCACGTACCGATGTGTGGCGATTTATGTAAGACTATAAATACTCTCTACCTCCCAAGGTAGAGAGTTGGAGCTCATAATAATATCTTTCACTTTCTCTCACTAAGTTCCCTAAACCTCTAACTTTCTCTCTCTAGAATTCCATCTATATGCTACCTTGTGTTAATGTTATGATGTGTATGTGAAAAGTTAATATCTTACAATTGGTATCAAGAGCCAAGGTTAGATCATATCTTGCACATCTTTGGATTTCTAGTGGTTTTTAGGTGGTTTTTGAGTTTGAAAAAGTTTAGTGGTTTTTGCATCATTTGATTTTGGTTGTACTTTTGTGTTTAGAATCATCACAAGTGTTTAGGTTTTGATCTAGAAGGTTTGAATCATAGTGGTTGGGTTGTTTTTGGATTGAAAAGTGAGGTTTATATGGTTTTTTCAAGCTAGCGACTTAGTTCACGGAATATTTTCTTGGTAGCGACTTGCTTCACATTTTTGTAGCGACTTACAGTGTTGAAGCTAGCGAGTTAGATCTAGCGAGTTAAAGTACAAGTAGTGGATTCTCCACTACGGTTAGCGACTTGTGGTAGCGACTTGGTGTGAGCGAGTTGCTCTTTAGCGACTTGTGTCTCTAGCGACTTGTGTAGCGACTTGCTGCCAAAAATTTGGTTAGCGACTTCAGGTTAGCGAGTTACTACTTAGCGACTTGCATTTGTCTAGCGACTTGGGAATCTAGCGACTTAGTGGTGTAGCGAATTAAGTCCTAGCGACTTGGTCTTAGCGACTTGGTTCAAGAATTCTTAGCGACTTGTTGACTTTTCCCGACAAAACTTCAAACGGCTATAACTTTTGATCCGTAACTCCGTTTTCAGCGTTCTACCCATCAAAACGACCGTGAGAGCGAGGAGAAATGCCGAATCAACTAAAGTTGATTCGGGTCAACCTTCGAGGGCTAAATCCGCTCTGAGCGAAGTTATTGAGGTTTTATGTTTTAGACCTAAAATTCTCGGGAAAATCGTGCAACAACCAACCCAAATCACAACCAAACAACATCTCTACTTATCCCACAAACAATCATAAGTCCTAACACACAATTGTCTATCATTGTGTCGATCCATCAATCATCTTAACACATTCCATTGGTCATTGCTTAACGGTTTGGTCTTGATTTTAGTAAAATCCGCGAAAGATTCTATTTCTCGGTTTAAATCATAGACTTGTAAAATCCCGTGCATTCCACCAAATCATGTCTTACTCTCTGACCCGGTGATTTCGAAGTGCTTAAATTGTATGATGATGTGGACAATAATGTTAATGATTGCTACCGACGATTAAAGATGTTTGAATTAAACAATGAGGATGTGAAATCTTCATGTTCTGAGTACAAAGAGAATGAATTGCACTCTGAGAATGCCATGCAAATGGAATGCAGCATTGAGCCCTATCACTACTTCATCCGCACCTCATACAATTGTTATCCATAGCTGGGGATCGAACATGTAGTGCTCTTTTCCGCCAGGACTTACCTACATTGACAAGAAGCTTGCTGTTGAACTTAGAACACTTAAAGCTGCAACTTACCAATAAAGAGGTTCAAAAGGATGGTTCCAGGGCAGCTCTTCAAGTAATCTACAAACAATTTCAGCCATTCATCAGTAGGGAATATTCAGCAGATTACGATCAACACTTGACTGGAATTTCCTTCAAAAACATACTGGAATGGAAATTCAGGAATTCATTGAGACATTTATCCAACTCATGGATAATGTGAAAAGTACATTGAAGAATCTGCTCAAAAGAATGAAGACGTGAATGAGTGTCCGGTGCAGTTGAAAGATTGTTGTGATAAGTTGGGTAATGTATATGTTGAAGAATCGGGTGTTGCTGAATGCAGAATGTCAGTGACAACAAAAATGATGAGTCGGATAATGGAAAAATGGAATCTTCGTGCTCAAATTCACAAGAGAGAGAGGTGCACCGGACACAACCTGTGCAAGTTAATGCAAAGGAACGCTCCATGGAAGCTTCGGATGCACCCAAGATAAAGATGCACCCGTCCAGCTGTGCATGTCAATGCTCGGTAAGTTGCATGGATGTTTCTGCGTACCTAGTTGTGCATCTTCTACTCAAAATGATGATTATGAACTGCATGAGTACTGCATTTGTGCCGATGATTCCTTACCACCGAGCTTAACATATATAAGGATCCGGTTGCTATTTATGAACAGCGTGCTAAGTTTGAGTTGACCACCCGTGAGCAGTAAATGGATGTCCAAATCGTACAACTATTAGAAAAAGTAGGTTTAGAGAAGAAGTATTAAAACAAGAGTTAAACTCCTTACAAGAAAAGCTTTCTAAAAACGCTAAGCAAAAACACGAACTTCAAGAAAATGTTAAAATGCTTAAGCAAGAATTCAAGGCTAAGGAATCAAAACTTTTGAATGATTTTTCCAATCTAAAAACTTTGAAAAACAAGCTTGAAAATAAGTTGTACGTACAAGGGAATACCATTCAGACCGCTCACATGATCACTAAGCATAGAGTCTTAAGCGATAAGCATAGCATTCCCCTTGTTGAGGAACCTAATCCAGAGGTAATTAAAAAGGCTAGAAATGCTCATAAGGTACTGTATGATGGTAATGAGATCCTTAAGCCTAGACAGAAACCTAGTTGTGCTGAGTGCACCGAGGAAGATAAGAAATCAGATGAAGTCACTAGGGAGAAAATGAATAAGAAGCTAGAAGATCCCGAGTGTAAAAAGAACAAGATAACGATAAAACCCCATGATTACACTAAGGAAAATTGGATATCCTTAAACATGTTTAAGCCTCAGACTCTATTGACCCCTGAACAAGTGTTCCGGAAAAAGGATATGGACTTGCAAAAAGCTGAAAATCTTGTTGAAAAGAATCCCCTTGTAGGAAATTCCCTAAAGCGAGTGTGTATCCTCCAAATACACCAATGCATTTAGTTCCTAGAACTATTGCCACTAAGAGCAAGACCTTAATCAGTCAATATGTTATTCTTCAACTATTTACCGATTTTGAGAAAACTTGTAAGTAAAGGATCACACCCACGGGATAATCAAGGGGAAAGGGGTTTTGAGCAAATGAAAGAATGTTATTTAACCGAGGTCATGCCTTTCTTTAAACAACTAAAAGATCATTTTGAGAGTCTTAAAAGGGGATAAAATCAGATATTAAAGAAATGGAAAAGGAATTTGATGCAATGGTAGTTGAAGTTAGTGATTATGAGCGTGCACTAAAATATAATGAGATTGAGAGGAAGAACTTGCATACCTTAAATGAGACTCTTATTACTGAATGTGTTGCTCAAGATATCTTTTTCACTGCTTCAAATTGCTATATTAATGCTTCCAAATTTCATGAACTATCTGTGGCCTGAAAGTCTCCCATGATCGTGTCATTGAGCTTGAAAAACTAATTCTAAACTAAACGAGAAAATTGAACTGGATGATCACGACAATTTGGTTAAACATTTTTCTAAACTAGAAGTTGAGCATTTTAATTTACAACTCAAATATCAACATCTCAAAGAAAATGTCAAAACTTCCAATATCAAGACATCTTGGATGCTCCAAATTTGATGCATTTTCAAATTAACAAACGTGATGAACAGATTCAAGCTCATTGCAACACGATCCGAAAGTTGAAAGCCCAAATCTCTCAATTAAAGGGTCAAACGAACAATATGACAGGCTCCCAAATGCCTCCTCCTTTAGATTCTCAGAATTCTCAAACGCTTCATCTTCAAAACCTAGTAAATGCTTTACAAAAGGAAAACAAAAGTTTTCTAGAAGAAAATGAAAAGGTTAAACGACATTTTAAAGAGTTATATGATTCAATAAACGTCACCCGTGACCAAAACAACGAAAAATAACGTCTTTACAAAAGGAAATTGAGAATCGAGAAGTCGGGAAATGGGAAACTGCCACTTGTTTTCAATAAGAATGTTGTCTCAAAATCACCCTTAGATTGCAAATACACTGTGACTGTTAAATATATTCCTCCTCATCTTAGGAATAATGAACATGCTTTTCATGACTTCTGTGCTCACCTTAAGGATAGTCTAGAATGTCTCCGTGAGATTGTCGAAGAGGATTTCATTAACAAACCTCTTGATAGTGAAATTATGTTTGCTTGCCTCCAGTGCCAAACGATCTCAAGAGCTGCTTGAATGTGTAATTGCAACATGTCCAAAACCCTTAGGTGAAAAAGGCAAAGCTGTGAAGCCTTGTTTTATGCCTAGTGCCAAAGCAGAAATCCGTTCTATGCCTAAAGCCAAGCATGTGACCCTTGATATGCCTTGTTCCATATCTAAATTCAAGCAAGCAACCTGTGATGTGCCTCCTAGAATTTCAGATCCAAGCACTTCTAGACCAGGAATGCAGAAAGTAGTGAAGCCATGTAATGTTCCCATCGTTACTTCTACAGATGTTAAGATTGACACTAAAGTTAGCGGGTCAAAACCTAGAAGCTATGCAAAGAAGGATAGGATTACGCAAACTAAAAGTGTTCATGATAAGGAAGTGAAAGAACACCATAGGGACAAGAAGTTTGATTTGAACAAAAGAATCGTGTTAGTTCTAGTATTAGCTCCAAGCTTACTAAAATTAATTCGAGGCCTTATGTCTCGCAAAACATGCAAAAATGTTTAATTTCTGGTAATCATGATAAATGTGATGTGTTATTTCCGAGGTCTAAGATTCATAACCCAGTTAAGAAAGTTTGGAGAGCGAAACAGATTAAGCAATACTGGAAACCTACAGGGAAGGTTTTTACCAATGTAGGATTTCAGTGGAAGCCAACAAGTCGAATATTCACGAATGGCAAACCTTGCCCCTTAACTAGATCCACTATGCCTAGAGTAGTGCCTGTTAAGGTTTGGAAGCCAACTGGTAGAACAATCCCATTAAGCACAAAATGTCCCTCGACTAAGTCCGATGCTTCTACTAGTTTAGCTCCTAGTGACAATGACATTGCACCTAGGGTTTCTTCTGATTCAAAGATTGTTTGTGCTAACCAAAAGGACCCCATGAGCACGTGGGGATCCAATGTTTCCAATTCTATGTCTTCGTCTGTTATCCAAAGCAGGTCGTACAAGTCGTCTCTTGGTATTTGGATTGGCTCTAAACATATAACTGGGCTCTAAATTATGACGTCTGTTCACTTCAGGCCTCGTACTTCATCATAATGGCGTCTGCAGATAACACTTCAGGCCCCGTTCCTCAAAGAAAAGAAAAGTGTACGCTTTATCTTCAGAAGAAGAGAAATCTTCATGTTTATGACCATTCTCATCGACATTCTTCATCAACAAGCTTCATGTTTCTCCCATGCTCATTCAGTCATCAAATGGATCTACATTCATTAATGTATATTCTTATTCACTTGCTAAATCAAAAATGGAAACTTCGGATGCAATTTTTGAGGGGGGAGAAGAGTGAATATACTAAATGATGATGGATGTTTGAATAATGGTTATACAACTTAAAGTTTGATGACTCTCACTCACTAAGGATAAATGGGATTTATGAGAAGAGTGAATATACTAAATGATGATGGATGTTTGAATAATGGTTATACGACTTAAAATTTGATGACTCTCCTCCAACGCCTAATGTTTCACTCACTAAGGATAAATGGGATTTATTGTTTGGGATTCATTGGTCCAAGATATGTTTGATGAGTATTTACAACCGCTAGCGAATATTTGATGATCATCAAAGAATATGTGATTCATGAGTTCAAGATATGTTTGTTGATCATCAAAGAAGTACAACTCAGACTACTCAAAAAAAACAAAAAAAGCCCTATCTCTAGTTATTCCTCAAGGCGTTGATAATGATTATCATAATATTGTAGTTGCACTCATGAATAATGATCCGCTCTTTGGTATTCCTTTGCCAAATCTTCACGGATTATTGTTCATGAATAATGATCCACTCTTTGGTATTCCTTTGCCAAATCTTCATGGATTATTATTCCTCACATCGTGCATGCTATAAATCAACCACATGAACGTCAAGGAAAATGTCTACCTTATCCGCTCGAAGTTATTGGTGTATCCTCCATCATCTCTACATGAATACTTTTAGGAAGAATACATTGATGTTGAGGCATCATTTGTTCCGGTTCATTCAGTGGGTGAATGTACATCCGGTTGTATGTTTATTCACATGTTGGGCATTTGACACAAGTTGATTACTTAGAAGTTACTCTTTTATCACTTATTTGAGGTTGAAGTTGACGTTCACAAAGGCGTGATCTTATTTGATAACTTGCTCGAGCTTAAGAATTAGAGTTGAAGTCTTGGGTTATCTAGTTACCAGCAATCGAGGTGGATGGTTGAAGACCTGGTTAACTATCACTATTAGGAGTTACGTTGTTTTACTCAATGTCACGCGTATATTACGTTGTGGATAATCGCAAGAGGTGTTAATGTCTCATACTTTAATTGAGTATTGAGTACTTAAGAGATTTTATTGGTGCATAAATTCTATTACACCGTTCTTCCATCTTTAAGTGCAAGCTTAAGACACAAATACGGGGAATTCGACTTCAGTTTCAAGTTTGGTATATTGGGGTTTCTCTTAAACAGTGGTCACTTCAAATTGTCTACATATGGGTTGATAAAGATAGTCAGAGAGAGTTTATGTAGCAGTTGATTCTCACAGGATTCATTTGGGCTATTTGAGTTCTTCTCACAAGATTTCAAGTTTATTGATATATATTATGTTACTTTTCAGTTGGAAGAAATGTGAGAAGAATATTTGGAACGTGAGATGAATCGCACTATCGACATCTTATATACGGTTTATGATAAAGTGCCTTCGGTTATATGCACAACATGTTCACTTGATCGAGCTAATTCAGTTATTTCAGAGTTGACATCCACAGAGATGATTAGTGACTCAACATGTTACATGGATGTCATCGTCTCTACTCTTGTTGGGTACATGTGTACATTATGTGGTGATTGGTTATATGTTATATAACTGGAATGCACTTGGTAAAATGAAGATGTTGATATATTGTTCCCCTAAATAGACAACCGGTCAATCTCGAAGAGTAAGGTGTACATCGGGATGCACAGCGAGGTTCATGTGATCGGTCGAATCGGTTAATCCGGATTTGATAACCACGGAGACGATCAATGTTTCAACTTGTTACTTCGGTGTTCTCGTGTTCTTCATGGTGCTGAGCTTCAATCAATGAGACCGCTTTGTATTCAACTCTACTTCTTAAGGAAATGGTCTTTATTCGATGTTTGTCGGTTTGGGGGGAAGCTACCAAAGATTCAAATTGAGAAGGCTCATGTCCTGACGATTTTCTTAGAAGCCTCGAATGCTTTGGTGGCGAAAGTTTAAGAGATGTTGATTCCTCTTTCTTCTACAACGCGTCGAACGATATCTTTATCTCGGTACTCATTTCATCATTCTCTTAAACTAATTTATCTCTTGTAAATATTTATTCGAAAAACAAAATACAAAATTATAAAACCCTATAAAACCAAATAGAAAAATATAAAACTTTCAAAAATCCATAAAAATCTGAAAATATCGAAAAATCTTCAAAAATATTGTCTATTTGTCATGTTTTTCTCTGTTCGATTATATCTACGGTCTTTGTGCTGTCATTCAAAGAATGACACGGGACTTTAGATGTTGTTCGAATTCTTAAAAAAAAAAATCAAAAAATCAAAAAATATTTTTTGGGAGAAAGAGAAACAATGGTTTATTGTCATTTTCAGGCAATAACCCGGTTTTAAAAGAAAGACCAGAGCCATGTTTTACCATGTTTTCAAATTCCATGCTCTGATTCTATAACATTTATCTCTGAAAACTAAATGCTTTGAAAAATAACTCGGTCTCTATTTTTGATAATCATCAGGACTTATCTGTCAAAATCTCTATCACTCAATCAACAACCTATGTCATTGATTGAGGGGAGAATGATTTCAATTAAATTAAAAAGTTATTTGGCATTAAATTGTTTTCAAAAGATGTACATGCATGTTTAACCAATGGAGTTTAAAATCTCAACATCAGATCCTTATCACTTAAAACGCTTTCATAATCAAGTCACAATTCTCCTTAAAAGCTTTCAAAATCAATTTAAATCTACAGAGATCACAAATCTCAAATGTTTAAATAATTGTGATCGGGGAGAAGTTGTGATTTAAATAGGATTTAAACTGATAATTCGATAAATGGTTTCTTAAGTGATTAGCATGTTTGCCTCCCGTAAGTGACAAACGATTTCAAATTTTCCATGCACACATTGAGGGGAGCATCTATATTAAACCACAATGATTTGAAACGTGATCACTTATCTCAATGTGCAGGTTCCCTCTAGTATGTGCAAAACTCTTTTCAAATCTCGAGGCACATATTGATGGGGAGCAAAATCATGAAAACCTCATCCTTCCCCAAAATGCTTTATCTACTTGATTCGATTAGGGAAGTGATGTTGATATCTTTAGAAAATGGTAATCAAAGAAGTTAATTCTTTCTCTTGCCTCCGTGTGCAAAACATTTTCAAATACTTGATGCACATGTTGAGGGGGAGTTCTCGTTCTAAAATTATCAAAAACAATTCAGGTACAAAATGCTTTGATAATATATCACAAGTATCCGAATTGACTTTCAAATGGTTTTCAATTGGATCCAATGGCAGATGAACAATACCAAATAGACCGACCACCTTTACTTTATGTACGGTGATATAAGGATGATAAGGTTAGGTATTGGTTCCCATGATCCGCCCGAACCGGAGGGATCTACCCAGGGACAATCCACTAGATAGTGTAGAAGTCTTAGGCATGATGATAAAAGGAGAAAAATGAGATATGGGAAGAGTGCGGACTAAGACTGAGCTAGTACTGGAATAAACCCAACAAAGTTCTAGTTATGAAGTCTCGGTAAGCACCGAAGGGGTTGAAGAATTAAAAAGAATTGAATGAGAAAAGGGTGAAAACAAATAGCCCTCCATTTATTCAACCTTAGGGCATAAACCGGGTTCAATTCATATGCTACTGATGGTAACATCAGTATTGAAGATAAGACGTCATGGACCCGTCGACCTGCACTACAACTTCCCAAACCACTCAAGTTCCTCTTAAAAGGACTTGTTTCATTCTCACGGGAACCGACATTATCTATCGACTTTCTCTTAGAGATTATTGATATTGAAGGAGGAGACCCTCTCCCTAGTCTCCGATATAGGATCCAAATATGCACAAATTGAGTCTAGAGCCACGAGATCATCAATAAATCTCATTAGGACACTTTCAATGAAGACTCTCTGTTTCACACAATGTGGAAGAGAGATTATATCTTGAGTCCTACGCATTATCCTTGTGGTATTGCCAGAACATCCGAGTGATATGCAAACATACTCACAATGAAGATGGAAAGCCTTCTGGAGCCAACATCTAACAAGCTCCTCGTAGGTGGCATGTGAGATCTATTATACGATCAACCATGTGACAACTGAACGTAAACAATGGGGCGATTCATTCTTTTGAATCAATCACGGTTCAGTTATGGATTGACGGATACCTTTGAAAAACCGGTCTTTGTGCTTTAAAAACTCTTTTCATTAGCACGTCGACGTGTACTAATTTTTCAAATCAAAAGGTGTTTTATGATTGATAATTGATTTTCATTAAAACCTTCGTTATATTGCAAAAACAATTTCTATTGAGCAATACACGATTGTTTTTCAAAATTCTTTTAATCAATCATGGACGTAAATTCGGTTCACTCACTCCGTGTTGTCTTCTTTGAGACGTTCCGGTTTGAGAACAACTAGAGCACCTGCGAAACCCTGTCAAGGAAATTCTTCGAATTATACGATCACAAAGCGTACTTGTACTTGATCAACGGGGAACCGTAGGGCGTGTACCTCAATTCAACGAAAGTGATCAAAGACACTTTCGTGCGCTTTATTGCTAACGTCTTATGCGGTACACCCGACGTTGTTGACGAATGAAGCGGTCAATCCATAGCCGCATGCTCACCTAACACATTCATCTCAAAAGAAATCATGATAAGTGCATCAATGACTCGATATTTTACTCCATGCTTCGCTCGCTGCCGCCAATATCATGAATCAACAAATGCTTCGCTACTCGATGAGAATATATCATGATCCCGAATGTGAGCATGTCGGTCCGAATGTCACAACATCACATAATACCAACACCACAATGGATGTATATGAGATTTTCTACTAGCTGATGATCCCAAAAGCTGGCTCAAAATTATTATCACGTGGATCAATAATAGACCTCCACTTGAAGTAACCAAACATGCAATGTGAAGAATCAATGACTACGAGCTTAGGAACAAAGGACTACATCAAGAATGCAAGAACAATTGTTAATGTCATATCTGTTTGTATTCAATGTAATTTTAGTGCATGATTGAGGTGACCTCCCTTAGGGGAGATTGTTAGGAATTAGAAATTCCAGGTATTAAAGAGTCGGTCACCTCAAGTATATGTAATCGTTAGAGAGCTCGTAGTCGTAGTAATATTTAGTTAAGTAGTATTTAGTTAAGTAACACCGTGGAGGACGGACGGGTCTTTACCCACTGTATGCCTGATCCACAGCCTGATGTGTGGCGATTTATGTAAGACTATAAATACTCTCTACCTCCCAAGGTAGAGAGTTGGAGCTCATAATAATATCTTTCACTTTCTCTCACTAAGTTCCCTAAACCTCTAACTTTCTCTCTCTAGAATTCCATCTATATGCTACCTTGTGTTAATGTTATGATGTGTATGTGAAAAGTTAATATCTTACAGTTCCGGTTTGAGAACGGCTAGAACAGCTGCGAAACCCTGTCAAGGAGATTCTTCGGAATTATACCTGATCACAGGCAGTACTTGTACTGATCAACGGGGAACCGTGGGCCATGTACCTCAATTCAACGAAAGTGATCAAAGACACTTTCGTGTGTTTTATTGCTAACTGTTATTTGCAGGTACATTTGGACGGTTGCAGCTGATCAAAATTGAGGAGTCAATCCAAAACCGCATGCTCACAGCATCCACACTTAATTGAAGAAATCATGACTGGTGCATATCTACATAACCTGGTTCTGATATATTTATACTATGCTTCTGCTACGCTGCTGCAAATATCATGAACCAGTAAAGCTTCCACTACTCTGATGGAAAGATGTCATGCTCCAAAAGTGTGAGCATGTCGGTCCAAAAGTCACAACATCACATGAAGGCAACACTACTATGGACGATCTAGAGAGATTTGCTGTGGTTGATGATCTCAAAGTAAGCTCGAAGATCATCAAAGATGTGGATCAGTTCAAAGGCCTCCACTTAAAGTACTAATCTATGCGGACTTGGAAGAATCACTGCTTAAGCACAAAGATTGCAGAATTAAAGAATTGAAGTCTACGAGCTCAAGAACAAAGTCAAGAATAGAATGCTAGGATTCAAAATGTAAAACATGGGGTGACCACCCTTAGGGGGAGATTGTTAGGAATTGGAAATTCCATATGTGAAGAGTCGGTCACCCCAAATATTATCTAGCATAGGTTAGCTCGTAGATTTGTCGTTAGTTACGTTATTTAGCAGTTTAGTAGTTAGTTTGTAGCGTAGTTTAGTTTAGAGCAACACCGTGGAGGATGGACGGGTCTTTACCCACTGTATACCTGATCCACAGGCCGTCAGGAGGTCGTTTAGTTTGTAACCTATAAATACCCTCTACCTTGCAAGTTAGAGGGTTGGAAGTTCTAATCTAACCTTTTACACTTTTGTTTATCTCTCTAGAATTCCCTCTCTACTCTCTTCATCTCTCTAACCATGGCATTCATATACTATCATCATCCTAGACCACCCGAATCATTTAAACAACATAAATATCACGATCCTACAACACGAACTTATACTACGTAATGTATTTGAACAATTTGTACCATTAACTTTCTCTAGTGAAAGCCTTGTGTTCCCCTCCTTCTCTATCAATGATATTGCCCTTGGAAATATCGGATCATCTAGTTGCGCCAAGTTGCACAAGGTTCTGCAAGGAGGTTTTCAATGTGCACTTTGGTCTATTTTGTAAGTGGATAAATAAAGTGGTCAACGCTCACCAAGAGGCTATCGATGGTATCAAAAAGGAGGATATCTTCCCCTTCATTCAAAGGATATCAAAAGAATGAATTTTGGCCCGTTGCAAATCGTCCGCCCTCAATTGGAGCTGCTGGATCTCCAAGCCTTTTGAGTTATTTCTATAGTTATGTTTTAGCTCTTGTATATGTTTAGTGCTTGTTCGTTTGCCTTCGGGTTGCCCTTTGTTGTTGTAACATCCCCAAAATTTGCTCAATGAAAGACTTTACCAACTTTGGGGTGCTACGAAATTGGTACACAACATAAGTATTAGAAAACAGAATAAACTTATCCATAACTTAAAAATATAGTCAAACGATAGTAATTAAGTTTTACATTTATTAAAAGTGCGGAAATAGGCCCATAAAAGTAGTTTATAAAACGGTCTCAAACAACATCAGAGTAGAATTGATTCATAACCACGCCATAGCACCTCCCAACAAAGTCAGCAAAATCAGTCATACCAATTACCTGAGAAAACATGCTAAAAAGTCAGCAAAAAGCTAGTGAGTTCATATGTTTAATCAAATAGCAAAAGTATTTGGACCATAACAGTATATTCATTTATTACGCTATCTAAGTCATAAACATTTAAGCAACCATCACGCCCTAAGCACATATACAATCCAACATGTTATACATCATGGCAAGTTGGTGCATCGACAAATCCGGGTATAATCCGTAACAGGTTAGGCATCCAAAGTCCAGACGTGTGGTCAACCACAGTAGATCTATCTATGACATTCGCACTTCCCGCAGGGACTAACGACTCATTAGTTGGCAATTAATAGGATTCTAAACCTTAGCCTTGACTACGCAATAAGTATAACAAATCACAATTTAATAATCGGTCCAATCAAACGGTTTGCATGTTTTGTCACTCCAAGATTTAATAAAACATCAATACGAGTATAAATGGGGCTATGAAACTCACCTCATTCAAGCAATGCAAAATACAATGACTCAAGGTAGAATAGCACAACAACAACTATAATATCATGGCTCAACGGACTCGGCATGACCTAATAATATAAATACTCGTCTCAAAATACTTCTTATAAAAATAATCAAATGCGCAAGAGTTTCCAAAAGTTAACCATTTCTATTTCCAAAAATAATCTCATTATATCCTTTTAAAGGAGTTTGGTATCATCAATCGTGTATGACCAGAAAATACGGACTCAAGAATACACACGCCAAAAGAATAGACAATAGAAAGTCGAACGAGAAGTCGGCGAGAACCCAAATCGAGAAGGATAGATGAACGTAGGCGAAACAAATAAATAAACCAAACATGATAATTTGATAAGTCGATTGGTAGTGTCAACATTTACCAAATTTTTCCAAATAACACCTTGTTTAAAATAAATGTTGGACTTATGGTTTTTATCAGGAATTTTGGAAAATAAATCTACGTATAAAAAATTTACAGAATTTGGGCATGACCCATTCGTTTATTGAATATTCCCAAGTCAAATGACTCATTTAAATTTTAATTTCCCAATTAAATTCCTTAATTAGTAAAAGTAAGAACTTATATTATTAGTATTTCAACATTATTTCCTTATTGTTTGTCCGTTACGAATCGAATACGTTAAATTCATTACAAGTATAATATACTATATTCGTATCATATCCAAAAGGTCCATGATGTCCAAAGTCTAACAATACTCTAATAAGTCCAACCAATAATATATAATCGAAATATCGAACAATGTTGCAATACCAAGATAAATCCAACTACCAATCGATATCAAGGCGAACTCAAAGTGAATAAAGGTCAATGGGTCAACGGGTCAAGCTAAAAGCTTAATAAGGTACTAGGACCGATAATTGGATCCTTATTGGATTCTTCAACCCAATAAGTCCAATGATCCCTTCGTTTCGCTTATTAGTCCCAAGCCAAACCTACACGTCACAATAAATGGTAAGTCATAAGGATGGGTCACACACTAATAAATTCCTCCAACATGCTTATCGGGCCCTTATTGGGATCGTCAACCCAATATGTCTGATAACTATGTCGGTCGGGTCTATTAATGTTAAACCGATCGTAAATTCAAATATCCACAATAAAATTCAACAATTCCAAATATAACATACGAGAGTAAATGTGCCTCGAACATCTAATAAACTCGTATCTTCCCGTTTTTATCTTAAATTAATTACTCGTAATTTTTCTATTTCCCTTTTTGTTATAATATATCAAGTAACAAATTTAATTGTTAGTTAACATATTTAACGTCTGTTTTTATTATAACTTTCCTTTTTATTTTTAAAATGTCACGAGAGTTATTATCGTGTCGAGTCACATTTCCGTATCATTTCCATGGTCATAAGTTGGGTCAACAAGTCAAATATCTTATGTCTAAGTCATATAGAAATCCATTTTAGGCTATCGCGGTCACACTGAGACCATGGGTTATCGACTAACCACGACGAGGCCAAAACATCACATCCCGAGATAGAACCGTAGGATTTGTAGTCAAAATGGTTATAGAAATCCAAAATGGTAGTTGTGGTGTTTGAAAGTAGTGGCGAAGTGGTGGTTGATGGTGGTTGTGGCAACCGATTATGAGGAATGAGGGAGAGATATTTATGGTTAGGGTTAGGGTAAAAGTGAGGGTAGTATGTTATTATTTCCTTTATATAACAAAACTTCTAAATTACAACTTGAACTTTCATGAAACTCTAAGGGCTCGATTGTAAGTATAAGTATGGGGACTAGTTTGTAATTTTTGCTATCTTTCTGAATAATAACACTCGGGGATCGTTTAGGCTAAATAAAATTTTCGCGAGACCTTTAAACTTGCGCAGACATTTTTAAAATCATTTTTTCCATTCAAAATGACTATTTCAACAACTATTTTTGTATAAAACGTCATAAATCGATTATTAGACGTGTATTAGGTCTAAACTCGTGCAGGAACGCATTGTGCTAAATTCTCACATCTCCCGAGATAACCTCTTGACTTACGAGATAAATTCTCAAACATATCCAAAAATACTCGCAATTACTTATAAATAAAAAATAGATACGATGTGGGATAGGAATATGTTTTGAAAATTACCGGTTGTCACAGTTGTTTTTGCTTAGTAGTGGTTTCCTTCCCGAACCCGCTCTCCGAGTGTTAATAAATCTCAGCCTTTCAAAAAAAAGTTTTGTTGCATTCCCATGATTCCGCTTCTAGCGAGGGTGTGACAATTATCATCTTCGTAGAAACTAGAGGGGGGAGGGGGTTTGAATAGTTTCACAGTTTAAGTTACGTTTTAAAACTTCGTTCTTTTTGAAAATATTTTTGATTCAAAGTTAAGTAATATCAATCAACAAAGACGAACACAATAAATATAAATGACTATAAATAATAAACTGACAAAGTAAATAGAGTAAAGAGAAGAAAAAATCAAACCGATACGCATAGATTTATAGTGGTTTGACTACGAAGCTCTATCTTCCCCCACTCCACTCCTCGAGTCACACACTCGAGAGTTCAAAACCACTATATCAAAAAGCTCCCTTCGAGCGGAGAAAACCATACACTTTTTCTTACACCAATTTCTGACACTAAGCGGAATGTCGAATTCTAATCCTAACTAGAACCAATCTACACAACACTACTCGAACTTCTACACCATTCAGATCTAGACACAACACCTTACTAACTTACACACTATCCTAATCTACACAGAACTCTTTACGAACAAACACCTCATTCGGATCTATACTTACACAACTATTCACGACTTAAACACAAGTTGGATCTACCAATATACAAGGATGGAGAATTTAGATCAAGAAAAAAATCGTAACAAAGGTTATGTATAAGATGCCTATTCTATAACACTTCGTTTTTTGACGAATACGAGCGTTCTTCTCTTTGCACTTTGATGAAGAATGAATGTGATCACTTAAAAACAAATTACAATAAGTTAATGTGATCAAAGAAGATGGATTAGAAATATTTAAGAAGACATAAAATTTTAGTGCTCAAGAGGTGAAAATTTTATATGAAAATTGTGCAGTATTTATAGGCACCAGGAGAAACAGGGGATGGTCCTTCAAACATGGACGGTCCCTTATATATAAGGGACCGTCCCCAATTTAAGGGACCGTAAGACGCTCCTCTATTTGTCCTTTAGTGGTGAAATATTTTTCTGGAGAAGGTTTCATCTCCTTGGGTGGGAAAAATGGTTGTTGGTTGATTTCAAATTTATTTTTCTTATTAAAACATTTCTTTATAAATACAAAAATAATTTGTATAACTTATTTTTGTAAAAAAATTTTGTCACATTTATAAAAATGTGAGGTTTAAGGACAACAATATTTATTTGATCACTTAACAAGTTTGATATATTGTTTTACATACTTTAAGTGATATTGTTTCGAAATAGACTTTTACGACTAAAAATTTGTTTACGTACATTTTTACGTAACGTGTTTTTATATTTTTTGATTATCAAAACGTACGGAGGCCGAATAAGATAAATAATGTTTTTAACATTATTTGTATTAACAATCTCCTTCTTTTTGATGATTACAAAATCTAAACTCATTTTATGTAATAATATAATTAAAGAAGTTTGTAATGAGTTTTAGTCTATTTCTCCCCCTTTTTGTAGAATCAAAAAGGTGTCGTCGATGTGTAGAGAGAAAATAAAATCGACGATGTAAATGCTTCCCCTTGATGAGGGCATCGGGGAATTGAGTTATGAAGATGTGTTCAAAAACAAGTTAGAGCACAAAAGCAAGTATATATATATATATATATATATATATATATATATATATATATATTTATATATATATATATAACTTGAAACAATTATTAAATTTAGCAAATAAAGGAGATTTAAGCAGATTTGAGCCATGCTGGGGATGGTCCCTTATATATATGGACGGTCACGTATATATGTGAGACCGCTAGTCACTTTATGGGACCACCACCAGTGGTGACGTTTTGGACATATTTGGCAGGTTTTATAAGTTTGTCATTTTAAGATTTGTGAGTAACACAACTATAAATGCATTAACAAGTATCACAAGTTTTAAAAAGAAACCACCAATCACAAACATCTCAAACATAAAATACATTCATTGATCATAAATCATACAAAGAGTATGATATTGCAATACAATAAAGGACAAAATAACTTAGTCTATCCTAGTTTATCTAGTCCCTCTAGGATTTCTTGGCTCGAAAGATGAAGTAGATTTATTTAGAACTAAACACATATCATGTTTAGTTAGATGATGGAGGGTAGGATGGTGGAATGTCGTTGTTCGAAGGTGGTAGGAATTGAGGTGTCAAAAGAAGAGATGTGATGAAGTCTAGATCATATCGGAGAGATTGCAATTGGTTACGGTTATAGATGCAACATAGGCAATAGTTTAAGAGTGGTTGTTGTTGTCTTTGAGACATGATTGCATTTAGAAGGTGCAATTCAATGAGAGTTGAAAACTCAAGAGCTCTAGTTGATGGTTGGGTAGTTTGATTTGTGGGTTGAGTTGCTAGGAAAGATGGTGGTGGATGATCCTCATGAGGAATAGAGGAGGAGTCATTGAAGGGTTGTGAGGCAAATAAGGAAAAGGAAGAAGAGGATGCATCTATGAAAGAGGTTGGTTGTGGAGTGTTATTGGGGAATGAGTGAGTTGTGATGGGCTATTTGTTTGGGATAGGATGGTTTTGGTGTTGCTTTTTCCTCTATATGGGTTTGATGGAAATTCTAGGTTTCCTAGAGGAGGACATTGTGAAAGAGATCACAAGAAGAAGAAGAAGAATATGATGATGATAATGATGAAGAAGAAGATCAAGGATTGTGTCATGCATTTGAATGGGGAAGAAGAAGATTATATAGCCAAAGAGGGTTTCAGATAAGGAAAAGCATGCAAGAAGATGACTACTAATTCATATTGTGTTTAAGCAAACAGAGAAATATATGCTAAATTAGAGGGTGTTGCAGAAAAAGTAAATAGTAAAGTAGATCATGTTTGCCGATATGGGGGCGGTCCCTTAAATAGGAGACGGTCCCATATATTTGAGGGACCGTCCCTTGTTTAAGGGACCTTCACCAGAAGGTTGCAAAAAAGATAAATAAATAAAATCCAGGAATTTTTGTCCTAGTGTGTGTCTATATGCAACATATGTGAAACTGCGATTATCTCGACTCTAACTAAAGATAAAAACCTAGGATATAATCCAAAGGCTCCTAAGTTAAATTTTGCTCGAACATCCATGTCAAACAATATAGTTATATAATTCGTCCAAGGATTGTGAGTTCCATATGCATGAATGAGAAAAATGTTTTTGTGATGTATTAACAATGGAAGAAAATAATTTTCCTAAACGTGAGAAGTTTTGAGAAAATAATATTGGGGTTTTTCATGCAAGATCTATATCTACAGATAGTATATTAATTCTAAGATTAGTAGGAAAAATTAAGAATCCCCAATTTTTGTTTCGTGCTCAATAGAATCATAGACTTCAATTTAGAGAAGATGAGGAAGAGACTTATAATGATATAGTAATAGATGATTGAGCATGCTTATAAGAAGAGCTTAAGGAATATGTTCCATCATTCCTAGTCCTAGACGAAGATAAGAAAATGGTTCTCGTTTGAGAGATTTGGTGAGAATGTCAGTGATATTATCTTCAGTTTGAACCTTTTCAATAGAAATCTTTCCTTTTTGGACGCTGTCCCTAAGAAAATGGTGACGAATTTCTATATTCTTTTTTCGTAAGTGTTTCACCAGATTATTGCTAAGGTTGGTGGCTCCTTTGTTGCTTCACATGATTGGAATGTCATCTAGAATGATGCCATAATCTATAAGATCTTGTTTCATCCATAGTGCTTGTTGACATGCCTTTTCGGTGCTTACATATTCAGCTTTAGATATGGAGATAGCTAGTTCCATTTGTTTCTTATAGAACCAAGAAGTTAAACAACAACCCATGAAGGTACAAATGCCAGTGGTGCTCTTTCGATCCACATAATCTCCTGCATGATCAGAGTCGGCATATACTATAGTTTATATGTCGGTCCCCTTAGGATACCATAATCCCAAGTGCATAGTGCCTTTAATATATCGATAGATACGCTTAACCACTTTGAGATGACAAGTTTTGGGATCTTCTTGGAAGCGAGCACAAAGGCACATACTAAACATGATATCAGGCCTACCTGCCATTAGGTATAATAAACTACCTATCATGCCCCTATACTTAGTACTATCCACGGAGTCACCTTCTTCATCCTTTGGGAGTTTTGTATCCGTGGCCATGGGCATCTTTATAGGTTTATGATGCAGGTTTTACTAACCAGGTCTTAATATTTATAGTGTCTCGCTATACCTATGGTCTACCCTAATGCACTAACGGGCAGTGTACCCGGTCGTGTGTAGTGTAGTAAACGGTAAAGCCGAGGTCGTCCCAAGAGCTACGAGGATCGGAAATTAACTTAATTCTATGTCATGATTATATAAGGCGGTTTTGATAAGGATTTAATTAATTAACTACTAAAAGCAATAAAAGGAAAAGGTGAGATCAATAAAGGAGAGTGGTGCTAACCCAGTTAATCCTCCTAGCTAGTTATGTCTACGTCTACTTACTTCCAATTACTTTAGGTGGGGTCAAATTCGAGAGGACAACATTTGGTCAATTCTCCCTAACCTATCAGCAAAGATGCCACCACAGGAGAAATCAGGCGCACCGTCATAAGTCCTGTTGTTCCTGGTCCCCTAAGCTAAGTCATTAAGTACCGCTACATTCTAGATTCGAAATAGTGAGTGCCCGTCCGTTAGGAACTTAGACACTACAACTCCCAGTTCTTAAGTTCATCCAAACGATAGGTGATCAGTTGGTCAAATCGCACAAGTAGAAAGGGTCGTCAGTTGCTCATATCTTACCCTTCCCGTCTCAGTCCGCTCACCTAGGGTCAGTTGGTCATATCTCCTAGACAATTGGCCTCTACCGCCATTCAAAACTACCGAACCAGGGGTGACTACCAAAGAACTATGCATGCATACACTTAGAAATAATTGTACGGAAGTAAAGTAAACATAAACAAAACAATTAAGGAATCATAACAAGGCCAGCACCAGGGTGCTTAGCCAAACATATAGTAAATCATACCAACAAAAATGAATAAATCATAAATTGAATTGAACATAATGTTTGATACAAATTACTTGATGTAGAGCTAATAATGATGATGATTGCGAGTGAATTCTTCCTTCAAAACTGACTTCGGACTGCTGGAAAATACCCTGGAGTGGTGCCCTAATCGACCCCTAGGAGAGGGGTGAAGAGAGATACTGAAAATGCAGATTTAGGGTTGTATTTATAGGCCCCGACATGGTTACGGCGTAATTAAATAAATTAATTACGTCGTAACTAAAGTTACGCCATAACTAAAATAAATAGTTACTTCGTAACTAAGTTACGCCGTAACTACTTATAGAAATCTCAACTTCGTACTTTCTAATGTCATCCAAATATCATGAAACTATATTGCTCTTGTTGACACTATTGGACCCTCATCGCACTTGTTACTATTATAACAAGTCCTTGAACTTAATAAACTTCGAATTAACTTGTCACTTTTAATCCCTGGACCTCGAAACTTTGCGCCCAAGTAACTAATTACGGCGTAACTAATTATCCGAGTTACGTCGTAATCCTTCTTCATCTCATACTTATCCCTCCGAAATAATCTCTACGGCGTAACTAAATTGCCATGTTACGCCGTAACCTTCAAGATAATAATTACGACGTAACCAAAAGAATTGGTTACGCCGTATCCTTCAAAGCTCATATTTACGCCGTAACCTTATTAGCTAGTTACGGTGTAATCTTCTTATAAAATTCAAATGCCCTCGTAAATCAATCTTCAGAACATATACTTGGCCTTTTATCACTTCTTTTCCGCTCCAACGCCTCATTTATCCTGAAATGCAAATATGAACGAATATGAAAGAATTAAGTACCATATTAATGCAAATGAGGCCATAAACACCGGAATTTGATATATAAAAGATCGGGCTAATTTGATGTTATCAAATATCCCCCCACTTGAATCCTACTTGTCCTCAAGTAGACCCTTTAAATAATTCTTAAAAAGATATCTCCCATGATTAATTGGAAGATATGAGTCTAGAAATCACCTAGCTAGAAAATTCCAAACCAAGCACCTCACAAAAAGGGAATTGAAATCACACTCTCTCTCATAATTCACGTGTTTATTTTAGGGGTGATCACTCAACTGCTCAGTCATGGCAAGTATTCTATCATAGGCTTGGCAAAGATACTAATCTCCACCACTAGAGTCTATAGATGCAGCTATTCTAAAAGGCAATGGGTTGACACACACAGGCTTATGGGGTTATTTTGTCATTACTAACGAGCTACGGCGAAGGGGACAAAACCAATGATACATGACCAAATCCATGGCCAAGATACCAATGATTGCTCGCTTCCTCACCTAAACTCGATTCATGACTAAGGGTAGGATAAGGCATGGGAATATTTTAATGGGTGTAAATAAAAAGACATGAAACAAATAGATTCCTAAGTCCACAGCCGCCCCACCACTAGTCGCATTCAATCCTGTAGCAAAAATCGAGGGTTAAGAGTCAAGGGATCTTCAATAATCCAATACACGAGTTAATGCATAAGACATGTAATGTGGTGCCTCATAAACTCCATAATCTTGGCAAATAAGATGCATTAACTCGGCCTTCATCATCAATGAAAAAAGAATGTGCCATGTAAAAAAATTTAAAATTTGGGTTAATTTAGCACATATTTCTATCAAAATCGATCATTTCTATCTCCCATCCCCCCACTTGAACTGTACAATGTCCTCATTGTACGAATATTAAAATTTGAAAGGCGAGATAGAAATGTACAGGTTTCTAAATTTATCCGTAAGACAAAACGGATTTGTAAAAATTTGCGCCAAATGAAACAAGGCGAGAATACTCAACACAATATGACACACAAGCTGATTTATATTACAATCAGCAATACACAACTAATAAACTCTTGCTTGCATTCTCATCATTTTTTTTGATGCAAGACAAGGTATACATGAATAAAGAATAAAAACAGCACATAAAGCATCCCCCCACTTGAGATCAACTATCATCTAAACCCGATTTTCTTCCAAAACCCTTTATTCAAAACCCGCGACTTTCACTAGTGGAACCAAAATTAACCAACAGCGCCCGGACCATGGACATAAGGAAACTACAGGGTAGGCTAGGCGATAGGTGTAACGAAATAAAATATATTGGGTGAAAAAAATGAAAGGGATCTCTCTGAAGGGTGTATCTAGGGGTATCTTGCACTAATGGTGAGTGCAAACAAAAAGGGTTTAACAGGGGGATTGACTAACCGATGTGAAAAGTCAATATACACAAACATATGTGGGCTATTTGGGTTTAATCCTAAAATTGCCTTAAATCCTAGCTGTACCGATCACACCAAGTTACCTCAGTGTAATGCTCATGATAATGGTCTCGAAAAGATATACAAGGCCAAGTTCTAAAGTCTACTACAGCCACAGGCACACTCATTTTTATGGTATTATGTATAAGGGGAAAACGGAAAGGCTTATCCTCACACAATGGAAATATAGGGTAGGTGTGCTTAGTCTAGATTAATCTAGTTAAGTAATGAAAAACATGTCAAAATTTTATTAATGAAACACTTTTCATCAAAAACTAGAAAAATAAGGGCAAATAAAATCAAGCGGGTGTCTATGTCTAATCCCTTCCCCCCACTTGGGTCATACTTAAGCATATAAATGAAAGATAAGAAGGGTTAGAATCAGAACAAAAAAACTCCCCGGGATTTGCTCGGCATGATCGAAGACTCACGAGTAAACGTGTCCCGCTTTGAAATCTATGAGCAAACTTTAATAACCTGAATTCACATAAAACAACCAAACGCATCATACTAGAAAAATAACAAGCAATAAAAAAAAAAAAACCTAACTCACTTTCGTAGGAATCACGGTTGCATTTAGCATATGCAACAAGCCTTTTAAACCACTTGGTGTCCCAAGTGGACGAGTGAAGTCTTGTGAGGGTTTACAGGGAACACACCCACAAAGTTCATTTAGTACTAATACAAGGTTATTGTGTTATTATAGAAAGAATTTGAACTGAAGGATAATTACGCCGTAACTCATTGAAGGAGTTATGCCGTAATTATGGCAAACCTGGCGTACTGGAGGGTAGCTACGGCGTAACCATAGCATGGGATTACGCTGTAATCGGTAATGCTCTGGAGAGAATCGCCACTTGTGATATGTTACAACAGTAATCATTGGGATGAGTTACGCCGTAACGATGGACAGTCGTCCCCGTTTATGTTACTGATGCAATCTTCTCCGATTCCTGCAAAATGGTTAAAAACACAAAACCCAACTATACTAAAAAATGAAAAAGAAAAGATAGGCATGGGGTGCCTCCCACGAAGCGCTTGTTTTTGTTCGAGTCACGAGCTTGACTCCACCCTTATTTACTAAGTAAAAGGGTGTTCATCCCCTCACTTGAAATCAAGTGTGGGTGAAAATAGCAATAAACACCAAGAGGGTGTGAATTTGCTATGGGATGGGGAAATGATGAATTATAGTCATACCTCAGAGGAGAAGTCATTTCCCTACTTACCGGACCCATGTTCATTGATGGATTAGAGGATTGGCTTGTTCCATGTTGTTGTTGACTAACTTTCTTCAAAACCATATTCGTTTCATCAACTGCCAGATGTGCCCTTTCGTCCGTAGAAAATGATGAAGGATCTTTATAAAGCGGTTCCTCGAGCTCCTTCATATCTTTAGCAGGGTCGCATTCGGCTTCTTCGTCAACCACGGAAACATTCAAAATCTCATCTCCGAATTCGTTTATAAGCTCGTTCAATACTGGTTGGTAATTGGTGCTATAGAACAGTCATTGGCAGGTGTGATAGGTGATGTCAAGGGTTGCGTTACCGGCTCTGGGATAGGTTCATTACGCATGGGAGGTGTTAGAATTTTCCTAAGCCTTTCAACATCCTCTACCGTGATATCCCACATGTCATAAAAATTCCATTCATCACATTCCTCCTCGGCTTCCTCTTCCTCCTTTGTAACGTCGAAATTGACATTATCTGCATCCTGTTCACAAACACTAGCAAAAATATTATTAATAGGAGAAATAGGAAAGTTAAGAAGGTCCTCACTTTGAAGGTTCACATCCTTAATAGACTCATCAAGAGTCTCCTCTTGTTCCATGTGTTGAAGATTTTCAGCACCAATTCTGAACAAATCGTCCAACGCTCTTGCAATCATCAGCTCGCTATCATCAGGTTCAGGATCAGGAGTGTTATATGAATAATCACTAAAGTTGTTCATCTTCCGACATCGGTTGGCCGTATATAATTCATATTCATGAATGGTCATGTTATCCATGTCCAATTCATCATACTCTTGAGGAGATACATAATCACCATAAGAATATGGTTGAAAGAAATGCTCTAGGGAAGGCGATCTCGTAGAAGTTCTCCAAGATTGACGATTCCTTAAAACTTTTCTTTCCATTTCAAGGCGTACTCCCAGTATTCTTCCAAAGTCATATTATCAAAATCTGGTTCCCTTTCCATGATTACCTGAAATTCACACAAGAAACAAAGAAAACAACAGAATAGGAGAAAGAAAAGAAAAACTTAAATTAAAATCCTAAAATAGCTCCCCGGCAGCGACACCAAAAACTTGATGCAGGTTTTACTCCAGGTCTTAATATTTATAGTGTCTCGCTATACCTATGGTCTACCCTAATGCACTAACAGGCTATGTATCGTGTGTAGTGTAAAACTTAAAGCCGAGGTCTTCCCAAGAGCTACGAGGATCGGAAATTAACTTAAGTCTATGTCACGATTATAAGGTGGTTTTGATAAGGATTTAATTAATTAACTACTAAAAGCAATAAAAGGAAAAGGTGAGATCAATAAAGCAGAGTGGTGCTAACCCAGTTAATCCTCCTAGCTAGTTATGTCTACGTCTACTTACTTCCAATTACTTCAGGTGGGGTCAAATTCGAGAGGACAGCATTTGGTCAATTCACCCTAACCTATCAGCAAAGATGCCACCACAGGAGAAATCAGGCGCACCGTCATAAGTCCTGTTGTTCCTGGTCCCCTAAGCTAAGTCATTAAGTACCGCTACATGATAGATTCGAAATAGTGAGTGCCCGGCCGTTAGGAATTTAGACACTACACCCCCCAGTTTTTAAGTTCATCCAAACGATAGGAGATCAGTTGGTCAAATCGCACAAGTAGAAAGGGTCGTCAGTTGCTCATATCTTACCCTTCCCGTCTCAGTCCGCTCACCTAGGGTCACTTGGTCATATCTCCTAGGGAATTGGCCTCTACCGCCATTCAAAACTACCGAACCAGGGGTGACTACCAAAGAACTATGCATGCATACACTTAGAAATAATTGTACGGAAGTAAAGTAAACATAAACAAAACAATTAAGGAATCATAACAAGGCCAACACCATGGTTCTTAGCCAAACATATAGTAAATCATACCAACAAAAATGAATAAATCATAAATTGAATTGAACATAATGTTTGATACAAATAACTTGATGTAGAGCTAATAATGATGATGATTGCGAGTGAATTCTTCCTTCAAAACTGACTTCGAACTGCTGGAAAATACCCTGGAGTGGTGCCCTAATCGACCCCTAGGAGAGGGGTGAAGATAGATGCTAAAAAATGCAGATTTAGGGCTGTATTTATAGGCCCCGACATGGTTACGGCGTAATTAAATAAATTAATTACGTCGTAACTAAAGTTACGCCGTAACTAAAATAAATAGTTACGTCGTAACTAAGTTACGCCGTAACTACTTATAGAAATCTCAACTTCGTACTTTCTAATGTCATCCAAATATCATGAAACTATATTGCTCTAGTTGACACTATTGGCCCTCATCGCACTTGTTACTTTTATAACAAGTCCTTGAACTTAATAAACTTCGAATTAACTTGTCACTTTTAATCCCTGGGCCTCGAAAGTTTGTGCCCGAGTAATTAATTACGACGTAACTAATTATCCGAGTTACGCCGTAATCCTTCTTCATCTCATACTTATCCCTCCGAAATAATCTCTACGGCGTAACTAAATTGCCATGTTACGCCGTAACCTTCAAGATAATAATTACGACGTAACCAAAAGAATTGGTTACGCCGTATCCTTCAAAGCTCATATTTACGCCGTAACCTTATTAGCTAGTTACGGCATAATCTTCTTATAAAATTCAAAGGCCCTCGTAAATCAATCTTCAGAACATATACTTTGCCTTTTATCACTTCTTTTCCGCTCCAACGCCTCATTTATCCTCAAATGCAAATATGAACGAATATGAAAGAATTAAGTACCATATTAATGCAAATGAGGCCATAAACACGGGAATTTGATATATAAAAGATCTGGCTAATTTGATGTTATCAGTTTAGCATCTTCTAGTCCAGATTATTAAGCATCTATTTAATGTATTTTGATTGATTAATTAAGATACCATCTTCTAATTGTTTTATTTGTAGTCCAAGGAAGAAGTTGCCCATCATGCTCATTTCAAACTCGTCATGTATGACTTTTGAGAAATCTTCACACATGTCTCGACAAGTTGAACCGAATATGACGTCTTCGACATATATTTGAACAATGATGATGTTTGAACCTTTCTTCTTAGTGAAAAGAGTGTTATATACCATTCACACTGAGTAATCATGTTTGAGAAGAAAATCTTTTAACCTATAATACCATGCTTTAGGAGCTTGCTTAAGATCATATAAAGCTTTCATAAGTTTATAAACATGATCGGGTTTCTCGAAGTCAATGAATACCAGAGGTTGTGCTACATATACCTCTTCATTGATGAAACCATTGCGGAATGCACTTTTCACATCCATTTGGAATAGCTTAAAATCTAACGCACAAGCGTAAGCAAGTAATATTCTAATGGATTCTAGCCTAGATATAGGTGCATAGGTTTCATCATAATCAATTACTTCTGGTTGATTATAGCCTTGTGCTACCAACCTAACTTTATTTTTATATAGAACTCCATTATCGTCTAATTTATTTTTAAATACCCATTTGGTTCCTATTATGGTTGTGTACTTAGGTTGAGGTACTAACTCCCAAACATCGTTAAACTTAAATTGGTTTAATTCCTCTTGCATTGCAACGATCCAACATTCGTCTTTCAATGCTTCATTAATGTTCTTAGGTTCAATAATTGATACAAAGAAAAAGAAGTTGCTCTTTTCTTGGGCTTGTGATCTAAAGGTTCTTTGCTTTAGATTTCCTATAACATTATCCAAAGGACGATTTCTAAATTCCTTAACGTTGGTTGTTTCATCTACTTTTAAGGTTTCACTTACAATATCATGCCCTAGGTTTTTCTTGTTATTATCATCGATGGCTTCTTCTTCATCTAAATCATCATCTACCAAAGGTGATGTTTTAGGTGGGGGAGGACTTTCATCGAATTTCACGTTGAGTGATTCTTCGACTGTCATGGTTTTCCTATTGAGGACTACATAGGCTTTACTATTTTAAGAATATCCTAGGAATACACCTTCATAAGACTTTGGGTCGAACTTGGTGAGATAATCTTTTTTATTTATAATGAAACACTTACTTCCAAACACTTTGAAGTAATATAGAGTAGGTTTCCTACCTTTTAAGATTTTGTATGGTGGTTTTCCTAAGA
Organism: Chrysanthemum makinoi; assembly: GCA_910596185.1. Classification (NCBI taxonomy): domain Eukaryota; kingdom Viridiplantae; phylum Streptophyta; class Magnoliopsida; order Asterales; family Asteraceae; genus Chrysanthemum; species Chrysanthemum makinoi. The sequence continues at coordinate 38,857,898 of OU343218.1, read as the reverse complement.
TTGACCTAATGAGAATCCTATTGAGTATATAGGCGGAGGTGTCTACGACATTACACCAAAAATTTTGTGGTATGGATTGTTCATTTAACATTGTCCTACTCATTTCTTGTAGAGTACGATTCTTCGTTTCAGCTAAGCCATTTGATTATGGAGCGCGTTGAGCCGAAAAATTGTGAGTAATACTATTAGCATCACAATAAGCTCCAAATTGCACTTTATTATCAAATTCTCTACCATGATTCGTCCTAATGGAGACTATAGAACAACCTATTTGATTTTGGACATTCTTACTGAAAATTTCAAATTGCTCGAAAGCTTCCGTCTTATTCTTAAGAAATATTGTCTAAGTGTACCTAGAGTAATCATCTACTATTACTAAGGTGTAGAGATTTCCTCCATAACTCTGTATGGTGGAGGATCGAAGAGATCCATGTGAAGAAGTTCTAGGCATCTAGAGGTCGAGATGACATTCTTAGGTTTGTGACTAGAATGTGCTTGTTTTATAATTTTACAAGCGTCACAGAAATGTTGATCAAACTTAAGTTTTGGTAGATTTCTGACCAAATCCTTAGAGGCCAATGATTGTATCAAACACATATTTGCATGACCTAGTATCCTATGCCATAATGTAGAACTATCGTTAATCATTGCTAGGCGTATATTGTCACTAGACCTATTTCCTATTTTTATAACATATATATCACCTTTCCTAATTCCTTTTCCAATGATTTTTCCATCCTTAATGATCTCACTACCTTTTTCCGAAAAGATCACTTTGCATTTATTGTCGTATATTTGACTAATACTTAGTATATTAAATTCTAAGTTGTCTACATGCTCGACATTGGTGATTGTAATAGAGTTGTGAGTAATCGTACCTTTGTTAATTATGTTACCTTTGAGTTTACTTCCAAAAGTGACATTACCTCCATTGCATGGTTGATATGATGAGAATAGCTTTCGATTTCCTATTATGTGATTTCCACAACCACTATCCATGCTCCATTTATCGGGGTCCAAGTCGATTCCCAAGCATATCTAATAATATCATTGAGTCACTCAAACATATGGTCCCCAATATCTCATGGGTCCAAAGTTGTTAGCTGATAAGGATTTAAAATTTATGTTTTTAGGAGGTCATTTAAGCCTTAAACTAATGTATTGATGATCAAATATTACCTAAATTCGTTCTATCATTATGTTTAATTCATGCTTGATTATGATTACTTGTTTCTTTATCTTTACCATGTCTAGCTAAATTAACATAGTGTTTGCTTAGATGTAATAAAACCTAGTTGTTAACTATTGATTGTCGTCTCTTGTTTAAATGGTTGTTACATGTTAGGTTAGGGAAACTTGCTTCTTCCTTTATTTTTGCGAGCTTGAACATCCTAAACAACGTATTTATGTCCTAGAGTGCACTAGTAGACTTTTCGTTGTGTTTATTGCGTGAACTACGATTGTTGATAATAGGAGATTTGGGGAAGATAAATTAGGTTACTTGGCGATCCTGGTTCCTTAGAGGAGATCAATACATTTATTGAGTTAGGGCATTAGGCATCTCCCTACGAATAATGGAATACAAGCGCCAACTAAACAAGGATGCGACAATTCGAATAATCAATAGGAGATAACTAGGGAGTAATGAAATATAAGTAAACATGCTTCTACTTATCATAAGAATCTCATTTACTTTTATTTGCAATTTAGTTTAATTCTAGTTTTAATTAGTTTAATTAGTAGTTTAAGTAAGTTGATAATCAAAACCCCTAATCCAAATACCGAAATTTTACTTTGCTTTCATAAAATATAAAATACAAAAAGAATCATCCCTCACCTTAGACCTATTCGTCGTACATCTCGACCTTCCCAACACTATTTCCCTAGAGAACGATCAATCCCCCGAGTCTTACCTATACTACACTACAACGGTTAGGTACATTGCCTAGGAGGGTTGTAAAACTTCTTCGGAGGTCTTAAAACCGCCGCATCAAGTTTTTGGCGCCGCTACCGGGGAATAGTTTAGGTTCGTTTTCTATCTCGTCTAGGTCTACTCACTAGATTTCTATCAAGTGAGATTTTTTTATTTTATTTTATAGATTTCTTTAGTCATATTTTCTTTTCTTCATGCCCTTTGTTTGTAAAACGCTTTTCATTCATCACAATTGCGGATGAAGTTGCATTTGAATCATTAACAATAAAAGAGCAATTGAATTTCAAAGATAGATTTGCTTCTTGTTGTTCCAATGAATATTTGAGTGATCATAGAGATATCCAAGAGGATATAAGGGTAAAGTTAGATGGGTTTGATGAATTATGTGCATGTGTGGCTTCTATTAAACAATAATTGTTAGGATCAACTCTTTTTAGTGAGATCGTTTGGAAAACAATTTGAGGAAAGCTTCCTAACCGTGAACCATAAGTTAAATGAATTGATAGGTTTGTATGTATCACAACTTGAGGAGAAAAATGAGGATTTATCTGACTATAGGCGCCATGAACAAAATGACATAGTTTTTAAGAACATGGACTTTGAGTCTGACCAAGATTGTGAGATGGTTAGAGTTGAGCTACCTAGTTGCATGCGTGGGATAGATTTTACCAAAACATATGACACACATGAGGAATCCTTTAGGAAAATTGGACATAGTAATCAAGTTATAGAGGAAGATTCTTATGAGTCAGACTTAAAATTTGAAATAGCTAGAGAAAGATTTGAGATATTTAGAAGTGCGTTTGGGTTAGATCCTACCAAAACACATGATGAACATATAGGTGATTTAGATACTACGGAGAATGAGGTTAGAAATCCAAGCCATTAAATACCGCATAAGTCCTATCATCATTTGAGGAATACACACCGCCCCTGACTTATCCGGAAGAAGTAGAAGAGACTAAAGGAACCCTGATAGATATTGAACCTTTGGATCAAACACAACTATAGGAAGTAGATTTGAATATTTGTAGTCATAACCTTTCTCTTAGTTCTAGGGAAGTTCCTAATTTTGATGAACCGGACCCTCAAACAAAACTATTACCCAATTTTTCGTCCATGGATGTGAATCTATGAATTGAAATAGGCCCCGATCCACCCATCAAACCATATAGTCCGGGTAGTTTTACGATAAAGGTAGTAGACTCTAAACCATGTAAAGTGAAAGTTAATATAGGAGTGAAACATAACCTTACACACTTACATCACCATTTATGATTAATTACAAGAAACATTTTGGGTTTAAATCGGGTTTATTAGGTCAAGATGGATTTTTAACTAAGAGTCTCTTGAAGTTGATTGAAGATTATCCCTTTCTAGGACAAGGACTTGATTCACCCGCTACACCAATTGAATTAGGTAAGGTTATAATGAAATAAGCACACAGTTTTAAGCATATAATTCAACCACCAATCTCTCATCCTATTACTCCCTACCACCGGAATGGTGTGTAACGCTACTATCACCTGCACTTAAACTTAAGTGTATGGAAAACTTCCCCTTTATCCGTTAAATAAGGGTAGAGTCAGGCTCGTGACTCGAACAAAAATAAGCGCTTCTCGGGAGGCAAACCGAGCATATTTTTTTTACTTTCTTTGTTTGTTTTCATGTTTATTTTAGGATTATATCATATATATGTTTATTCATCATTGTTTAACTTTCATGTTTCGAATACTATTGTGAAAATGCTTTATTTTGTTTTTAGCCTCGTCTTAATCACATATAAAGGTATTTTGCGAAAAAATAAGTGTAGGGAAGATCACATATGTTTAATAGAACAAAATTGAACATGAAATTAACAATACATGATGAGTATATATTTGTGTGTTTTTTTGAGTCAAATGCTTGTATCGAGTCACAATGGTTGTTTTGCAATAATTTCTAGGTTTTAAAGAAGTAAATTTTTCCAGAAATTTCTAGAAAATAAAGTTTAAAATTCTGTCAGGTACTGTAGCAAATATAGCCTGACGGCTTCAGGCACTGTAGCAAACAGTTTTTCTAGATTTTTGTTTTTCTGTCAAAACTGAATTTCTAAAAATTTCCAGAATTATTAATTTTTCATTTGTATTCTTTCTTTAGCTAAATTAACATAGTGTTGCTTCTTCCTTTAGAGTGCACTAGTAGACTTTTCATTATGTTTACTGTGTGAATTACGATTGTTGATAATAGGAGATTTGAGGGAGACAACTTAGGTTACTTGGCGATCCCGGTTTCTTAGAGGAGATCAATACATTCATAGAGTTAGGGCATTAGGCACATCCATACGAACAATAGAATACAAGGCGCCAATTAAACAAGGATGTGACAATTCGACTAATCAATAGGAGATAACTAAGGAGTAATGAAATCTAAGTAAACACGCTTCTACCTATCATAAGAATCTCATTTACTTTTATTTGCAATTTAGTTAAATTCCAGATTTAATTAGTAGTTTAAGTAAGTTGATAATCAAAACCCCCAATTTAAATATCGAAATTTTACTTTTCTTTCATAAAATATAAAAATACAAAAAGAATCATCCCTCACCTTAGACATATCTGCCATACATCTCGACCTTCCCAACACTATTCCCCTAGAGAACGATCAATCCCCCGAGTCTTACCTATACTACACTACAACGGTTAGGTACACTGCCTAGGAGGATTGTAAAAATTCTTCGGAAGTCTTACAACCGCCACATCATTAGCATTAAACATCACATGCATTTGTTGCATTTGACTTGGATGTTGAAGAGGTTAGTAAAATCCTAAAGGTACATAACTAATATTCCATGATATCGGATACATGTTTGGATGATTTTGTTTTCTAGATTATGTTGATATAACTTATCTTTGAGAGAAATTTATTTTCTTAGGTGGTGGATTTTTTTATCTAATCACTGATTTATTAAATCCCACTACGGGTTTAAGTGTTGATTTATAGAAACGTTTAACTTCGCTTACACAAGCAATAGGTACTTTAGTGTTCATTACAGTTAAATGTTTTGGTGCATGACATAAAATAGATTTTGACAAAGATATATGTTAATACAAATAAACCATAAAAACATTTATTTATATTTTACGATCTTCTAATGTTTTATCGATAACAAACGTAAAATCATTTTAACGAAACAAATAAAATACGTAAATAGTTTGAGCCAATAGTTTACTAACACACTTTTACTAAACATATTAAAACTATATCAACACATGTTTAGTAAATAAGTTATAAAGCCGAAGACATTTTTATAAAACACTAACAAGTAATACTGTTTATATCTTATAGAAATGTATATGTATAACAACTAGTGTTTACATTTTATAGAAATATATATGTACTTTGTATATGTTATAATGGGTAGGTAATGGGTAAAAACCAAAGTCCATAACCCATGACCCATGATCCATTGACTAGGTACAATGAATGTTGTTGGGTGAAAACCAAAGTCCATAACCCATAACCATGGAGCATGATCCATAACCCATGACCCATTGCATGACATCATGCATGAAGTCATATTGGATATTATCTATGATCCATGACCCATGACCCAAGATCCATAACCCAATAACTAGGTACATTGCATCTTGTTGGGTATCCATAATCCAATACCCATAACCCATGGTCCATAACCCATAACCCGGTTTGCAACCCGAAATCCGGACTAAACTGACCCAGTAGCCGGATCCCAGGTTTTGCACTAGCCGGATCCATCTGGTGAGGGATCTGTAGGAATCGTGGGACAGTAGACATGTATTTGTCTATAAATAGTGAGCCACTTCACTCTTTCTCACTACCACTCTTAGATATACTTTCTCCCTGTATTCTAACATCACACACCACAGATCCAAAGGATCATTCAATCTAGTATATTTATGTGATTCTATAGGTTCCTTTTAAAGGTGAGATCACCACCTCTTGAAGACGTGCAAGCTCAAGGTCATGAGTTGCTAAGCTTCATCATCATCAAGACCACTGAAGTGCATCTTGTTGATAGTTCTTTCCTCCCTCTATAGAAGTGTCGTGTTGAAGCCATTAGTGAAAGGTACCGAAGGGTCGTGTTAAAGGCATTAGTGAATGGTGCCAAAGGTGTACATTCGATATGGTGCATCGATGTACAAGTTATTTAGGTGGGTTAGAGGATGTTGATATCCTCTCCAGTGTTGTAACAAGGAGTGTGTCTCCTTTGGGTAGTTGTGTTGCGGTGTAGTGTTGGGTAGTTTGTAATGGAACTCGATATCTAGCCTTGTATCAAGTAAAGTGTAGGCGACGTTGTGATAGGTTTGTTTCTGCCTCATAGAAGAACTTGGTAAAGAGTAGTCGACGTTGTGAAGGCTTCTCCGCCACATTAAGGAGCTTGTGTTGTGTAGTACTTACAAACTCTCGAGTGGGGTACTCGGGGGGTGGAGTAGGGCAAGGAAGGTGTCCTTGTAGTCGAACCACTATAAATACTTGTGTCGTGGTTTTGTGTTTCTTTAATCTTTATCTTTGCATTACTTACTTATATGCTTATCCAAAGAATATCCAACACACATACTAAAAAGATTGATATAAATCGATCTAAATACTTTAAAACAAAGTTTTAATCGGTAATACTATTCAACCCCCTTCTAGTTTTCCACAATTGGCATCAGAGCTTCGTTACCAAGTTTCTTAGAGTATATTGTACTTTAAAAACTTGACACAATCCGTGTATGTTTGAAAACTATAAAGAAGGAAATCTTCTAAAACAAAAACTATGTTTTAAGAATATTTTTGTTGGATATTAATTAGATGGTAACATTAATTATTTTCTTTTCTTACATCTCACTTTGCCGTACAAAATCCACTAACTTTTCTTTAGATTGGTTGTTTAGCTAATCTCAAAATAAGTAAAACCATCAAGACTTTTGGTAATAGGATAATTTTCCCCAAAAAAGGTAAGGTCACATATTACCATGTAGATCTCAAGAAACCGAGTTGTCCATTGATAAGACTCGGCCAAAGAGACACTCAATTACAATAGAGATACGACTTTCATAAAGACTTATCTCTAAATAATGTTAGTAAAACACGTGTATGCTTGCATGTCACTAAATGGAAAATTATGTGTCTATATATATTTTGTTCATTCATATAAATATCCAAACATATTTATATGATATATGTGGCTTCATTAGAATAACGTTATGCTTACGTGTTATCGTCCGTCTAAAACTAAGTATATCAATATGTGTTGTCTAAACCTAACTTCTAAAAATCAAATCTTTCTAAATACAAATAAAACAAAACACAACCCTCACCAACAAATCCTCTTTTCAAATCTTCCACTTTCAAAAACCTGACATTCAAAACTTCATCTTCTTAATCATCTCACTTTGAGAAATCCAAATCAAGAAAGATCTTCATCGTCATGGTTTACATCGCCCTCGTGATCATCATCATCTCGCCACGCTTCCTCGTGGTATCCCATGATCAAATTCTCCCATGGAGACATGTTCTTTGTCTTATTGATCTACATTTGTATCATCTATCGACCTTTAGGTGTTTTTTAAACATTGAAATGAAATATAAATAATTTCGTAGTTTCTCTCGTTTCATTCTCGCATAATGTGTTTTTATTTTTTTTCTCACGCTCAAAACCCCAACATGTTTGAAACTATTAATGCATGGTTAAGAATTAACATTGGCTAAAACACATTCCACTTTGTAACATATGAGTTGCAAAAATAGATCCTACATCAAAACCAATTTCTAAAACCGCCCCCTGATCCTTGATGTTTAACCGTTTGATCCTTTTAAAAGGAACCTACCGAACCTGAGGAACTCATGACGTAAAACTCATGCAAATATAAAACCATTTCATGAAAACTTACCATAAAAGGAAACCTACTAAAATATCAAAAAAGGAGTGTTAAATGTCATTGTTAATAAAAATAGAATAGACAATAAAAACATTAGGAGATCCTATCAATTTACCATAACTCAAAAGTATGATTAAAATACTTAAAAGTATAATCAACCAAAAACGTTCTCACTCTTGAAGTTTTACTATGTACTAACATACTCATGTAAAATATTTGTTCCATGTCTATAGGTTTCATCATGTCTCATGAGTATGACTTCCATCATCAACTCACTTATGTGTACAATCCAATTATATCTCTTGAGCCTAACACACCTAGCAATCATGTTCGTGGGTTCAATAATCTCGAAACTCGTTACTTTCATGAAGGACCTCTAATCTTCCAAGAAGGTATCAATACTTCATTCCTCACCATAGGACCAGAAGGTCTTCTCGGGATTAACGAGAAAATTTTTCCGTGGTTTGTTTTGGAATTCTTTTCAAGCCAAGTTGAACTCGCTCATAACGTAGGATCGCTCTCTATCACTATGGTTTTGGATCAAAAACCAAAAGTTTGTTTTGACTCTTGAGAAATTTGCTCACATTCTCGGAATTCCATATTATGGACAATTTTTCACTGAAGATTGGTCCCTTGATTCTCTCTTTAACTATCGTGGAAGAAAAACACCATATTGTTCATACATAAATCTCCTCAAGAAATAACTCTATTTCTATGCAATCCTCAATCCAATTACTCAAATCCAAACATAATTCATACACATGATCTCTGGGATGATCTCAAACCTCGATTCATTCTATTAATATCTAATAATGTTTTGAGGTTCATAGAAATCTATACTTCCCCAGATAAGTTGTGCCTACATGATTTGATCGCCTCCAACTCAACAACCATACAATCTAGCCTACTTCTTCAAGGTGAATTAAACCTCCAAGGCAAATAAGAACAAACTAATTCTTATGGGATGTTTCTCGACACTTTTATCATCATGTCATCTATTATCACCCCCCTACCTTTCAAAGTCCCTCAACATGTACTTGAACAAATTTGATGGGAACCTTTTGAATACATCTCATCACTTCATTCTTTCATTCTCGAATCATCGGCTCACCACAACTCAATTTGAAGATCCATCAAAATGAAACGTATGAGCAAAATATTATTAGGTTTCTTTAATAAAATCAATCCTTAGACTTTGTCTTTAATTTACCATTGTAACTTGATCACAACTCATGAAATATCAATCATTTGTTGATTTATCTTCTT